>PVIY010032721.1:0-13431 GCA_004026745.1 Myrmecophaga tridactyla
TCTAGAAGATTAAAGATCTACAAGAGCCATGTAGTCAACTGTTTTATCCTTCAGTTTCTGCATGTGGTCATTTTAAATGATTTTGAGAGACTAGCTGGAGGTTGTCACTGTTATAAAATTGTTTCCACCATGGAACACAGGACTTGTTATAGTTTCAGTTCTGGGAAAGCCATCCAGCATGCCCTGTGAGTGATATTTAGTAACCGATTAGTCAATGAATTTATTGCTAAATCTGTACCTTTAAAAGAAACCCACCAAGGGTGCATGGTGGTTCAGTAGTTAGAATGCCTGCTTTTCATGCAGGAGACCTGCGTTCAATTCTTGGACCACTGACCCCCCCCCCCCAAAAAAAAATCACTAGCAGCAATTTGCTTCTACCTGCACAGCACAGTAATATATTTTCACTGTCTTGCCCAAGGGGTGTGTAAATTTTCTTCTTGGCGACCACACTGTTGATAGAGGAAATTTTAAATCACATGGAAGCTTGAAGGCTTTATCTTCCACTATTACAGAGATGATGTTTTAATTAAGGGAAACCAAGAAGCTGTTTTCTGTGTTTCACCTTTACTGAGTTTATGACTTTCAGGGGATGGATGATTAAATAAAAGACAGTTCATGAGCTCTCGCATATAGTCACCTCTTTGGAAATTCACCTATTTGGAACCTATAGAGAAATATCCACTCAGACGAAAACCAAACTTCTCTGGCTCAAATCTTACTCTTTTTTTTTTTTTTAACTTTTTAAAAAATTGTTGAATATAACATATATACAAAGCAAAGAAAGAAAAAAGCAGTCGTTTTCAAAGCAGTCTTCAACAACAGGGCAGACCCCAGAGTTTGTCATGGGCTATCATATACCATCATCTCAGATTTGTCTTTCTAGCTGCTCCAGAATATAGGAGGCTAGAAGGAACAAATACTTTTTTTTTTTTTATCATCACAATCAACCTTTTCCCCCTTCTTTGTGAAAAATAACCTATACACAAAAAAGCAATAAATTTCAAAGCGCAGTACAGCAATTAGTTGTAGAACAGATTTCATAGTTTGGCACGGGTTATAATTCCACAATTTTAGCTTTTTTTCTTCTAGCTGCTGTAAGATACTGGAGACTAAAAGAACTAATCAATTTAATGATTCAGCATTCATATTCATGTGTTAAACCCTACCTTCTCTCTATACTCCTACAACACCTTTGTTCTTTCTCTCTCTCTTTAGGAGTGTTTGGGCTATGGCCATTCTAACTTTTCCATGTTGGAAGGGGCTGTCAGTAATAAGGGGTAGGGAGATGGAACTAGCTGATGTTCTGGAGAGGCTGGGCCCTTTAGCCAAACCTTCCTCTTATAACCACAAACTTCTGTACCTGTTATATAGGGTGGGCTTAGAAAAGGGTAATAGGTAGAGTTTCTCTTCTTTCGCTATTAGACAGGGGCATTGCCCCATCCCCTAATGCAGCAAAGCAAGAACCAAACACTGCAGAGGCAATAAGCCATTCTTTGTTGTTAATTTGTAGTTTCCGTCTCCTTATATATTCTCTCGCATCATTCCCCAGAATGTTATTGTGCTAATGGTGCTTTGGTGGGTGGGAAAGGAGGGGTGTCATTTCCTGAGTTCTAGGTAGTGACCATCAGTAAGGGGGGGCAGCTGAGACCTGGAGCAGGTTTAGGTTTAAGGCAACAGCAGAAGAGTGGGCTTCCCTGTAGCCTGACTTGGGAATGGATGGGAAACGACCTCTGTTGTCTTAAAAGCATTAGAGATATGGCTTTTGGTAGGGAGAAGGGGTCAGGAGGTGAGACTCTGTTATGACTTGGGGAAGCTGCACAAACCATTTTACTTGAGTTTAAAGAAAAGAATGACCCAAAATTGCTGGAGGATTTTTCACCATCTAGGTGGCTTGGATCACATAATAGATTTGAATTTTAAAACGAAACTTAGATAGGGAAGGCTACGTGGCTCAGCAGGCAAGTGCTCGCCTGCCATGCTGGAGACCCAGGTTCGATTCCTGGTGCCTGCCTATGTGAAAAAAAAAATGGAAACTTAGATATGACTTTAGTTGATTTTCTATATATAGGGATGAAGGCTGGGAGAAAAGAAAGTTAGTAGTAGAGCTGGGCTGAAATCCACATCTGATTCCTGACCTAATGCATTTCTATGACTCCATTTGAATATTATATGTAAAGCCTTTTAAGATAATGTCACTGGTAAAATCACTTCAGTTATTGACACTTATGACTTGCAAAGAGTGATTAATCACAACTGTATCTCCTAACAGCAGTATCCCTATACTTACTGTTGAGAGTTGGCATCACATTTGACTCAGACTGCTTGATGTACGTCCCGCCCCTGGGAGCTATTCATTGCATTCTTAGCCTCCCCAAGCCCAGTGGCTTCATCTGTAAAATATGTGTAAATAAATTATTATGCAAAGCACTGCAGTGTCTAGTACAGGTCATGTACTAGTAAGTGTTAGCTATTATTATTCTATACTATCTTATTTTTTAATAAATAATACATTAACAAGTATCAAAAATCAAAAGTATAAAAGTATAGTGTGAAGAGTCCACCTCCCGCTCTTGTCCCCACTACCACCCAATTTTGCATTTCACTGGCAGTTTAAAAAAATATTTTTCCAGTTATTTTATGTATACATAAGCAAATGATTATATATCCCATTAAAAAAATTCAAATAGTACATACTATGTACACAGTTCCGCCTTTTTTTTGCTATGTCTTTGAGCTTCTGTATACATCTGTAAAGAACTTTAATAGTTGCATCACATTATATAGAATGGATTTACCACAATTTATCTTACTTGACCGCATTAATAGAAGTTTAGACTGGTACCAAAATTTTGCTCTTATTAAACACACAGCAATGAATAGCGTTAGATATACATTCTTTTCATATATCTGTAGGATAAAATCCTACAAATGGGATTACTGGGTCAAAAGGCATGTGGGATTTTACATTTTGGTAGATATTGCCAAAAGACCCTCCACAAGGGTTATACCCTTGTACAATCTTTGATATCAGACATTCTGATTAGTAAGTGTCTTGGAGTATGTCTATTTGCATCTATTCTGTTTGTGGTCTGCTGTGCTTCTTGTATCAGTAATTTTAAGTCTTCCATAAGAGTTGGGAAATTTTCAGTGATAATTTCCTCCATTAGTTTTTCTCCTCCTTTTCCCTTCTCTTCTCCTCTGGGATACCCACAAGGCATATATTTGTGTGCTTTATGTTGTCATTCAATTTCCTGTGTCCCTGCTTATATTTTTCCCTTCTTTTTCCTATATTTTCTTTTGCTTGTCGGATTCAGATGTCCCATCCTCCAGTTCACTAATCCTATCTTCTGCCTCTTGAAATCTGACATTGTAGGTTTCCATTGTTTTTTCATCTCTTCTACTGTGTCTTTCATTTCTATAAGTTCTGTGATTTGCTTTTTCAGACTTTTGATTTCTTCTTTTTGTTCATTCCTTGCCTTCTTTATACCCTCCCTCAATTCATTGATCTGATTTTTGATGAGGTTTTCCATGTCTGTTTGAACATTCCGAATTAATTGTTTCAGTTCCTGTATCTCATTTGAACTGTTAGTTTGTTCCTTTGATTGGGCCATATCTTCAATTTTCCTAGTATGATTACTTATTTCTTGTTGGCATCTAGACATTTAATTACCTTAATTAGTTTATTCTGGAGATTGTTTTCACTTTTTTTTTTACCCTGGATTTTCTTGTTGCATGACTTTGTTGTCTATCTGTTCTTTGACATTCAGTTCAGCTTATTCTAGTTCTCTAGCTTAGGTTTTGTTTTATAGATCAGAAATTTCAGTTCTTAGTTTTTTGTTTCTTGCCCTGCCTGTATGATGCCTTCCCTGCACCCCTTAGGAGGGTCTGCTTAGGTATTATAGACCCAGTTAGATTTTCCCAGACAAAACTGGTCTCCTCTCAGGAGGAAAGAGTCACCTGCATGGTTTTCCCTGAGGGTGAGACCCAGAAGATTAAAAGACTTTCCTGTGAAGTCTCTGGACTCTGTTTTTCTTATCCTGCCCAGTATGTGGCACTTTTCTGCCTGCAGGTCCTACCAGCATAAGGTGGTACCTTTAACTCCAGCAGACTCTCCCTGTTGGGGGCATGGTGGAGACAGAGGAGAGGTTGTAGGCTGGTTTTAATGGCTTTACTTTTCCAGACCCTGGGGTCTGAACTCCTTGAGGGAGGGATTCCATCTGAGCTGGGTCCCGCCTTTCTCCTGGGGAAGGCACAGGCTCCAGACAAGCTCTCAAACAATTTGTTTCTGCCCATGTTTGGGGCAGTGGAACCCGAAAAGCCTTGCCGCTGTATCCAAAGAGCAGTCAAGCCTTAGAATCACAGTCACCAAAATGAAAGAGAAAAATCCTTTTCAGAGTGGGACCCCCTTTCCTTGGGGGTTTAAGAGTTTAAGTTGGTACGTTGCTCTGTGTATCTCTAGATCCTATATGCCCCCTCCTTTCCTTCAGGGCCCAGACCTTTTCAAATCCAAACATACCTGTTTTTTTCTTCTATTTTCTTTTCCCATCAGCCTGCTCCCTCTGCACCGGGGCAAAAACCAGCAACCTCTGCTTTTACTCAAGGTTCAGCTGAGCTGGGGGCGTATTTTTAGTAGTCAGAATTTGTGAATTAATTCCACAATTGGAGTTTGGTTGGGCTCAGCCCCTGATACTAGCAAAGTGTCTTTTCTTTCCCCTCTGGGAAGCAGCCTGCAGGTGAGGGGCACTGGCCGCTGTGGTTTGGGGAACTCATGGTTCTGGGGGGGCTCGCAGCTGGTGCAGCTGATCCAGACTGGGGTATGCTGTGTTTCTGGTCACTGATGTGGCCCCAGCAGTTGTTCTGTACTGTTCCTGGCTATTTACTAGCTACTCTGGAGGACGAACTAAACCCCACACCTTGCTAAGCCACCATCTTGGTTCCCAATTATCGCCTCTTGTACAATTTTAACAGCAATGAATGAAAATGATTTCCCCCTGTGCTGGTTTGAAAGAATTATGTACCCTAGAAAAGCCATACTTTCTAATCCTGATCCAGTTTTGTGGGAGCAGCCGTTTCTTTTAATCCTGACTTAATAATGTAGGTTGGAATCTTTTGATTAGATTATTTCCTTGGAGATGCGACTCCACTCATTCTGGTGGGTCTTGATTAGTTTACTAGAGGTCTTTAAAAGGGGAAACATTTTAGAGAGACCTCAGAAATGACAGAGCCTTCGGAAATGACAGAAGCCACAGATACCAATCCTTGGAGAACAGAGACACAAATGTTTGGAGATGCTTGGAACCCAGCAGACGTTACCATGAGATATTAAGCAAGCCAGAACCTGGAGAGAGCCAAGGGAATCCAAGAGATGAAAGCCAGCCCTGGAGAAGAAAAGTGAGGAGCCCCCAAAAGAACAGATGCTGAAAGCAATGGAGCCCAGGAGCAAGGGACCAGTAGATGCCAGCCACGTGACATCCCAGCTGACAGAGGTGTTCCTGACCCATCGGCCTTCCTTGAGTGAAGAACCTCTTGTTGGTGCCTAATTTGGACCCTTCCACTTCCTTAGAACTGCAGACTTATAACTTATAAAATTCCCCCTTTTAAAAGCTGCCCCAGTTTTGGTATATTACATTGCAGCAGCTTGCAAACTAACCCTCTCTCTGCCACTCCACCAAGACAATATATTATCAAACTTCAGAGTATTTGCCAATCTGATAAGTGAAAAGTTGTCTCTTTACATCGTTTTGGTGTACATTTTTCTTGTTATAACTGAATTTAAACATTTTTTATTTGTTTAAGTACCATTTTTACTCATTTTTTCTGCACTGTTTCTTCATATTCTTTGCTCATTTTTCTATTGAGTTTTTATTTTTCATATTAGCTTGCATTTATTTTCTTTAAACATTTAAAATTTGTGACCATAAAAATGAGAATGTATATATATGCAATTCAAAAGTTATGAAAGCGAATAAAAAGATAAATAAAATTTTACTTTTCTCATTATCAACCTGTCTAATTCTCATTCCCAGGGATGAATGTTTAAGTAAATTTCATGTGTGGGTATAGACATATACACGTGTTTGTGTCTATGTATAGTTTTATTCTTTACAAAGTGCAAATTCTGCAAACTCTCTTGAAGTCCTTACTTCTACATTAAAATGATTTCCAGTTCTCCACTCTAATATGGATAAATGCTAGATTGAACAAGATGGTGCATTTGCACTTCTCTTGGGAAGAAGTTTATTTCTATACTCAGTGTAGCCATCTAATATGGGTCAGCACTCTGACACATGGCCAGACAGCAGTGAAAGAATGTGGCTTGATCTCTCTGATGATTTCTATTATACTTGGAGAACCTAAGAAATAATACACATATACTCACAAACCAAGACTTTTCTTTTCCTTTCCTCTCCTTTTCTTTATTTTCTTAAACATGTCATTTCTGTGGAAAACAGGCTTGTTTCTAAGCTGCTTTTATGGACCCTAATATCTGTTCAGGAAACCAGAATTCTATTAATTTATTATAAAAGACAAGAGAATGTAATAAAAATAGAAAAAAATGTCTTTTGCTCTCTGTCTTTTGTTTTGTTTTTTATTTTAGAGGCTGCATTAACCCTGGGGAATTGTCTGTACAATCCTTTTGCAATCTGTGATATATAGTAAACCATTTATATCGTTCTATAGTTTAGAACCTTAAAGCCTATACTTTGAAATTCTGAGTAGGCAATTTCTGCAACAACATTGTACATATTTTTTTCTGGACCAGTCATATTGAAAGCTGACTTTTCCCTCTCCTCAGAAGTGCTGCCACTAAACCTGACACATTAAATTTAATACTACAAGTCAAAATTTCCATGTTTTCCCATTTTCTGCTACCATAAAAATATTACTGGTGGAATTAACACTGTGAGACAAGCCTTAGGCTATGAATAGCACCGTTTCTCCAAGTCGGAACATTTTCAGTTTCAATTGGACCGAAGTACACAATGCAGATAGAGGATCTCAAAGGAAAAAATATAACTACAGCCCTTCTCTTCAAGGTGGAAAACAGTCTTTGCTGAGCTCTTCTGTTAACGTTGCTTTACACAAAAAATTGGAAAGGCTCTTCATTTTTCTGGATATTGTTTTTGTTTAGTTTAAATTAAAATATGACCTATGTATTCTACAGAGCATTGAAATCTCTTGTTTGTGGGAAAAATCTTTGTTCATTGTCCATAAACTTGGGATAGAGATAGAGGTCCACTGTTCTTTTATTATCTGAAACAAATAAACATCTCGCCAACACAGGACTATGTTAGTTAATAACTGAATATTTTTTATGTATTTTTGGAGGATAGAGAGTAAAGGTATAATTGCAGTACATTTAGATTAGTCCTTTAGTCTATTAGTGTTCAGAAACTTCTGCCTCATTCATTTTAAAAGAATCAAAATTAGGTCTAGCTCAATGAATGGCGCCACCTTGGATTTTAGTTAAGTGCCAAAAACACCTCCATCCCAACTCTGTGGGATGGATATCATGTTGGTTGTGCAGCATGCGATCTTGCTTTGCACAGCTAGTGTGAACATGGACTCTGTACTGTATATGGGATGGGCCTGTGCCCCCGTGTCTTATGGGAGTCTTTCTCAGCCTTTGCTGGTTTGGATCTGTTATGTACCCTGGACAAGACTATGTTATTTTAATCCATTCCTGTGGAGGCAGACCTGTTGTGGGTGGGACCTTTTGCTTAGGTTGGAGATGTAATGCACCCAATTCAAGGTGAGTCTTAATCCTTTTACTGGAGTCCTCTATGAAGAGAATAAAAGACAGAAAACACAGAGAGAGACATGTACAGAGCAGAGATGAAACCAAGTGAAGGATGCAGAGAAAGAGAAACGCGCTGAAGACTCTAAGAGAAGACCTGCAAAACCCAGACAGCTCAGAGAGGGGTTCCCGGAGAATCAAGCAAAGACCCATGGGACCTAAAAGCAATGGAGCCTGGGAGTGGAGGACCAGAGATGCCTTCCCATGTGACAGAGGAACCCTGGATGCCATCAGCCTTTCTTCAGTGAAGGTATCTCGTTGATGCCTTCATTTGGACATTTCTGTGGTCTTAGATTGTAACTCATAACTAATAAATCCCTGTTGAAAAGGCCAACCAATTTCTGATACATTGCATTTTGGCAGCTTTAGCAAACTGAAACACAGCCATAACCATAGACAGGTGGGCTGAGGTATTTGTGGACAAGGACTTATATCTGGTGCCCAGCTTAAATTGCAGAACATAGCTTGAGTTGCATGTCTCATATAAATTGCTTTTGGGACTCAATCCCATAACACCATTGGAACCCTAGTTTCAGTATCCCACACCCAGACTGGAATTCCTTTGGTCCATGAGGTTTGAGTATTTATTTTTAAGTTCCTCTCTGTTTGTAATCTATGGAGATTTGATTTTTTCATCTTCAAGTACAAATGTGTTATTCACATACTTATATCTACATCCTGGTTTAAATATACCCATTATATTTAATCTATCATTTTAAGTGCTTGCTACTAGAAGGGAAAGATTTTAACATGCTCTTAATCTGCCTTTTTGATCTGGATGCTCTTTTTTTTTTTTTTAAATGTTCACAAAGTGAGTTCCATTTTTCTGCAGTTTGTTTACTTATGAGATTTTTAAAAATAGTTTTCCTATAAAATCAATTTCTTAGGTGGCATAGGATTTAGAATTTAGGTAATAAAATAAAACTATTTTCTCTTTAGACAGTCCAATACCAAATGTACTTTTTTTTTCCATAATAGGCCTTTTTTTAAAAAAAAAATTATAAACAACTTTTAATTTGTCCTTCAAAAGTTAGTTATAGTTGGTTACTACTTTGCTTAAATGTCTTTCTCAGGTCCAAGAGGGAGACCTTTCTGTCTGCCCTGCATGTACTCAGCACCTTTGTCAAAAATCAACTGGCCATAGATGTGTGGCTCTATTTCTGGAATTTCAGTTCTGTTCCACTGATCCATTTGTTTATCTTTGTGCCAGTGCCATACTGTTTTGTTGACTGTTGCTTTGTAATGAAATCTGAAATTGGAGAGTGTGAGTCCTCTAACCCTGTACTTCTTTTTCAAGATTGTTTTTGATTGGATTGTTTTTTCCATTTCTGCAAAAGATGCTGCTGGTATTTAAATAGGATTGCACTGAATTTGTGTACTGCTTTGGGTATTGGCAATGTTAACGCTTCTGATCCATGAACATTGGAGATCTTGCCATTTATTTAGGACTTTAATTTCTTTTAGCAGTGTTTTGTAGTTTTCAGTATATAAATATTTTTTTATCCTAGGAATATTGAGGCATTTATTCCTAGATATTTTATTCTTTCAGATGTTTCTGTAAGTGGAATTGTTTTCTTAATTTCCTCTTCATACTGTTTATTATTAGTGTATAAGAAAATATTTGTTTTTGCATTGATCTTGAGTCCTGCCACTTTGCTGAATTCAGTTATTAACTAATAGTTTTCTTGTGGATTTCTTTGGGTTTTATGTCTATAAGATTCATGTCACCTGCAAATAGAGTAGTTTTACTTCTTTCTTTCTGATTTGGATACTTCTCTTTTACTTGCCTAATTGTTTTAGCAAGAAATTTTAGTGCAATATTGGATAGCAGTGGTGAAAGCAGGTATTCTTGTCTTGTTCCTGATCTTGGGGGAAACAGTAAGCCTTATATCACTGAATATGATGTTAGCTGTAGGTTTTTCATTATTGGCTTTTATAATGTTGAGGAAGTTCCCTTTAAGTCCTACTTTTGGGATTGTTTACATCAAGAAAGTGTGCTGGATTTTGTTGAAGTCTTTTTTTTTTTGCATCAGTTGAGATGATGGTGTTTTTTTCCCCTTCATTTCATTTTTGTAGTGTTTTTTCCCCTTCATTTCATTTTTGTAGTGTATTACACTGATTGATTTTCATATGTTGAACCACCCTTGCATTCCTGGGATAAACTTCACTTGGTCATAGTGAATAATCTTTTTTAATATGCTGGTGTATTTGGTTTGCCAGTATTTTCTTAGGGATTTTTGCATCTATATTATAAGGGAATTTTGTCTGTAATTTTCTTTACTTGTGATAACTTTACCAGGCTTTGGTGTCAGAGTAATACTAGTCTCATAGACTGCAATGGGAAATGATCCCTCCTGTTGAATTCTTTGAGAAGGATTTGTATTAGTTCTTCTTCAAATGTTTTGTAGAATTCCTCTGTGAAGCCATCTGGCCCTGGTATTTTCTTTGGTGGAAGTTTTTAAATTATCGATTCAATCTCTGTACTTGTTATAGTTTTGTTTATGTTTTTAATTTCTTCTTAAATTAATCTGGGTAACTGATATATTTCCATCCCTATCTTACAGTATTTTAGCTACACTGTGAGTTGCTTTTATTTTCTTAGGCAGTGAGCCTTGTGAAAAGTTTCATTGCCGTTTCACTCCTTTGACTGCTACTAGACAAACTGTGCAGAGATGTATCCTCGTGTGTGGTTACTCTGCTGCCTCCAGATCCAGGAGCAGTGGCCCACTCTGGGTGTGTGGGCCAGCGCTGCACCAGGCCATCAAGGCCACTAGGAAGCTTTCCAACTGTTTTAAGTCTCATTTCTCTCCATTTGGTGCTTACCCAGTTACTGCAACTCTTTTACTGTTTTCTGGAATTCTGAGAAGGGTGGTTCTCAATTTTTATGAGTTATTTAAAGCTTCCATTGGGGGGATAGAATCCTGAACATCTCACTCTGCCATCTTGGTGACATCCAGTATAAGTTAATTGATTTCTGATTTCTTTCGGCTGTGTTTTAGGGTCCTTAAAAGATTGAATCTTTAGCAGCTGCCCTCTTACCATCTTTTATTTCAATTCTGGCTCTACTTTTTTCTTCTGGTTTTAAGTCATTTTGCTATGAAGTCTATATTTAATGAAAGGGACATGCCATCAGTAAATTTAACAAAAATGGATGTGAGGAATCTTTGAACTGCTGAACTGTCCTTGTAGTTTTTTTCTGGGTAGCAGTTGGTGTAATGCAATCTTTTCATTCTATTAATTATATGCTATGCATGGTCACATCCCTGCTTAATTAGACTTACAGTTTTCAATTAACAGCATTTTTTGATGATACATTAGTATCCTTATTAGTGAGGTCATAGACTATATTATAGTAAAGACTGAAGACTATTGTCAGCATAATCTTGAAAGAACCATTTAACTTTATGAAACATTTCTGGTGAAAGAACTGCCTACTTTGTTTGATGTATAATTTGACCCCCATAAAGAACCAAATGATTCTCTTCTTTCTCCCCCTCTTAGAATAAAATGTCCAGCACTACAGATGGTGTGAATAGTTTGCTCAGTTAAAATGAAGAACAATGTCAGAAAATGAAATCTGAATTTTAAAAATTGAGTAAATCAGCAGAGTCAGATGTTCTTATTTGGCAATTTTGATGTCTTTGGATGAAATTTATAGTTCTATATGAAACTGATTAACTCCATTAGATTTTAATTACTGTTCCAAAATCAATACTATTATATGCTTCAGGCAATTCCATTCACTCATCTGAATAAGGTGGAGGATTTGGGATGGGCACATCCTTTCATTTGACAATAGAACACTCTACTTGTTTAGATTGTTATTCATTGTTGCCTTCTGTTCAAATACAAAGAAGTTAAAACCCACTAAGATTAGAGGAGTTTATGATAGGTTTTTAACATAAACTCACCAGTAACTGTTGAAGAATTGACTTTGCCTTTTTTTGTCTTCCCAGTGCCCCAGGCTGTAAAATGACCTGATGCTCTGGAGAGATTTGCCAATGTCCTAGTTTGGGTGGTGGGGAGGGTGTCATCTGTTGGGCAGTTCTCTGTGGTTCTGTTGCTGTATTTGGGTCTAGGTTCTTGGCTGCTTTGCAAGAAAGAATTCAAGTGCACAGTACAGATAGAGCAAGTAGGTACAAACTTTGTTGAGTACAAGGCAGAGAAGGAGCATGTGGGCACTCTTGCAAGATGATAGAGGCAAGAGACGAGGGGCCTCAGCAATATGGGGTAATCTGTTTTATAGCTATTTGTTCCCTTTGCAATTTTCTTTAAACTATTTTACTACCTCCCCCTTTATCCCTCCTTTGTGGATGCTTGACCATAGATGACTCTTTCAGGTGGACCCAGGTACTGCTTATTGGTGTTCTTTTCAAAGATATCTTTTTCTTTGTGGCCTGACTGCTTGGAATTTTCCCTTTGTTTGTCAGCTTGTCAGCACCCTAATTCTAACCCTGCCTCAGACATGCTGGCTTTATATCTGCTTTTCAATGACATTGGTCAAGCTAAGAGTGAGTGGGTGCTGTGATAGTCTGAAGCTATGTCCCACAGAAAAGGCCATGTTCTTTTAATCCATTCTTGTGGGTGTAGACCTATTATAGATGGGACTTTTTTTTATTATATAATATAACATAAATACGAAACAAAGAAAGAAAAAAGCAACAGTTTTCAAAGCACTCTTCACTGAGTAGTTACAGGATAGATCCCAGAGTTTGTCATGGGCTACCATACCATTACCTCAGATTTTTCCTTCTAGCTGCTCCAGAACATTGAAGGCTTGAAGGAGTATATATATATTTATCATCATTTTTTTTTCTTTTTTTGTGAAAAATAATGTATACAAAAAACCCCAATAAATTTCAATGCACAGTGCAACAATTAGTTATAGAACAGATTTCAGAGTTTGGTATGGGTTACAATTCCACAATTTTAGGTTTTTACTTCTAGCTCCTCTAAGATACTGGAGACTAAAAGAAATATCAATATGATGATTCAGCAATCATACTCTTTTGTTAAACTCTACATTCTCTGTATTACTCCACCATCACCTTTGAGCTTTCTCCCATTCTTTAGAGATATTTGGGCTATGCCCATTCTAACCTTTTAATGTTGGAAGGGCTGTTGGTAATAAGGTGTAGAAAGATGGAACTAGCTGATGTTCTGGAGAGGCTGGCCCCTCTAGGTTTCAGGGCTTACATCTGGCCCAGGGACCGATCTGGAGATTGTAGGTTTCTGTAAAGTTACCCTAGTGCATGGAACTTTTGTAGACTCTTATATATTGCCCTAGGTGTTCTTTAGGATTGGCTGGGATGGTTTTGGTTGGAGTTTGGCAAGTTATGATAAGCAACAGTGGATAGGACTTTCATTTATTTATTTATTTGGCATGGGCAGGCTCAGGGAATTGAACTTGGGTCTCTAGCTAGGCAGGCGAGAATTCTTGCCACTGAGCCATCATTGCATTGCCCAGGACTTTTTTTTAAAATGCAGTTTATTGTGATATATTATATATTCACATACCATATGATCATCCAAATTGCATAGTTGTTCATAGTGTCATCATATACTTGTGCATTTGTCATTACAATTGATTTTTGAGCATTTTCATTACTCCAAAAAAATAAAAATATGAATAA
>PVIY010032721.1:13531-28839 GCA_004026745.1 Myrmecophaga tridactyla
TTTCCTTCTAGCCACTCCAATGCACCAAAAACTGAAAGGAGATATCTATATATTGCATAAGAATAACCTCCAGAATGACCTCTTGTCTCTATTTGAAATCTCTCAGCCACTGAAATTTTCTTTTGTTTCATTTCTCTTCCTCCTTTTGGTCAAGAAGGCTTTCTCAATCCCATGATGTCAGGGCCAAGCTCATACCCTGGAGTCATGTTCCATGTTGCCAGGGAGACTTAGGCCCTTGGGAGTCATGTCCCACATAGGTGGTAGGGCAGTGAGTTCACCTGTGGAGTTGACTTGGAGGGAGAGGCCTCATCTGAGCAACAAAAGAAGTTCTCTGGGGGTAACTCATATGCATAATCTTAAATAGGCTTAGTTTCTCCTTTCCTGAATAAGTTTCATAAGCCCCAAATCAAAGGGTCTGGCCCATCTAATTTGCAATTCTTAATGATTGTGAGAATATCAGGTCTTTCCCAGGTGGGGAAGTTTAATATTTTCACCTTTTCCCCCAGTCCCTCAAGAGAACTGTGCTGGTTTGAAAGGATTATGTACCCTTGAAAAGCCATGTTTTAGTCTTGATTCTTCAAATGCAGGCAACTGTTTCTTTTAATTTCTATTCACCACTGCAGGCTAGAAGCTTGATTAGATTATCTCCATGGAGATGTGTCATGCCCAATTGTGAATACTAAGCTTTGATTAGAGGGAGATATGACTCCACCCAGTCTAAGTGGGTCTTGATTTGTTTACTCGAATCCTTTAAAAGAGGAAATATTTTGGAGAAAGCCATGAGAACCATGACAGCCCACACAACCAGAGACCTTTGGAGGTGAAGAAGGAATACATCCCTGGAAGAGCTTCATGCAACAAGAAGCCTGGAGAGAAAGCTAGCAGATGTCACCATGTTCATCATGTGCCTTTCCAGTTGAGAGAGAAACCCTGAACATCATCGGCTTTCTTGTACCAAGGTATCTTTCCCTGGATGCCTCAGATTGGACTTTTCTATAGCCTTGCTTTAATTGGGACACTTCCATAGCCTTAGAACTGTAAACTTGCAAGTTAATAAATTCCCCTTTTTAAAAGCTGTTCCGTTTCTGGTATATTGCATTCTGGCAGCTAGCAAATTAGGACAAGGACCTTACGAATACTTCTTTTGCTTTATATTTATTTATTATTATTTTTTTAAATTAATGAAACCAATCCACATACAACATGAACATTCTTAATGTATGAACATTCCATACTTTGTGTGCAATCAGTGACTCATAATATCATCATATAATTGTATATTCACCACTATGATCATTTTTCAGAACATTTACATGACTCCAGAAAAAGAAATAAAAAGAAAAAAGAAAAAACTCATACATACCATATGCCTTATCCCTCCCTCTCATTGACCACTAGCATTTCCCTCTACCCAATTTATTTTAAAATTTGTTCCCCCTAATATTTATTTATTTTTAATCCATATTTTTTACTCATCTGTCCATATCATAGATAAAAGGAGCATCAGAACAAGGTTTTCACAATTACACAGTCACTTCTTACTAATACTTTTTAATCTTCTGCCCAGATTACTCTGGCCTGTATCACAGCATCCACCAACTTTCACAAACCAGCAAGATCTCACTCCCTATTCACAGTTCCATGTAGTTATGGTGTTCAAATAAGCTGACCACACAAGTTAGATTACATAGTGTGCTATCAAAAATGTAAATTTTGTACCAAATTAACATCTTTTCCTTTGGTCTCAAAAAGAAGTTGAAGTTTTAAAATACTGTCAATATTATCTTTTACCCTTTAGTCTGATTTAGCTTAGTCCTATGCAGATCAACTTCATTCATATCTCTACTTGAAGTCTGATTACTTTTCGGTGTTTTTAACAGTTGCTGTTTGGGATAATGGTAACTCTCATAGCTGCAGAACTCTAGCTCTGAGCATCATGCAGATACCCAGAGTTCTGGGGAAAGACCAGGTTATACACAAAGAGCTCAGCATCTTAGAATGCAGGAATAACAGTTACAACTCCTGAATAGATGTGACTGCTGTAGGAGCTTACAGTCTAGGACCCTTTACAACACGTGAAGGTAGGACCTTTTAATCGAGTTATTTCAATTGAGATGCGATCGATCTCATTGAAGGTGGATCTTAATCCTTTTGCTAGTGTCCATTATAGGAGGATAAAGCACATACAGAAATTAAGAGATGAAATTTAAAGAAGCACACAAAGAATCTGAGAGATAGAGCAGCCAGAAACTGAATGCAATGAAACCTGGGAGAGCAGGACCAGAATTCACCACCATGCGTTTTCCCATAGACAGAGGAACCCAGAAGCCTGTCTTCAGATTCCAGATATTATCCTGCTGATGCCTTGAGTTGGACATTTTTCCAGCCTAAGAACTATAAATTGTAAGTTAATAAATCCCCATTGTAAAAGCCAACCCATTTCTGGTATATTGCATGGTGTCAGCTTTAGCAAACCAAAGCAGGTGAATATTTGCATATTGCTTTTTTCTTTGAATGTTTAAATCGAAGTCTCACATAATGCACTATGAACAAATCATAAGTGTGCAGCTCAAAACTTTTTTACAGTGAGGACCTACTACTCAGTTCAAGATATAGAATAATACTAGCACTTGAAAAACTTCTTGTACCCCCTTCTCAGTTATTGTATTTCCCAAAATGTAACCACCATTCTGATTTCTATCACCTGGGATTAATTTTGCTTGTTTTTTTGACCCTTATAAATTGAACCATAACATTTGTATTCTTTTATGTCTGGCTTCTTTCACTCAGTATTCTGTCTGAGGGATTTGTCTTGTGTGTAGCTGCAATACTAGTATTAGCTCATTCTTTTAAAAATTTTATTGTAACTTTTTTATTGTGAAATATAATATATATACAAAAAAGCAATAAATTTCCAAGTACATTTTACCAGATAGTTATAGAGCAGATTTTAAAGTTTTGTATGGGTTATGGTTCCATGATTTTTTGCTTTTTTCTTCTAGTTGCTCCAAGACACTGAAGACCAAGAGAAATATCAATATAATGATTCAGCAGCCATACTTATTTGTTAAATCTTACCTGTTATACTCCTCTTTAAATAACGTATGTACATAAAAGCAATAAATCTGAAAGTACATCACAACAATTAGTTGTAGAACAGATTTCAGAGTTTGATATGGGTTACAATTTCATGACTTTAGGTTTTTATTTTCAGCTGCTCTAAGGTACAGGACACTAAAAGAAATATCAGTTTGATGATTCAGCAATCTTACTCATTTGTTAAATCTGACCTTCTCTGTATAACTCCACCATCACCTTTGATCTTTCTTCCACTCTTTAGGGATATTTGGGCTTTGCCCATTCTAACTTTTCATGTTGGAAGGGGCTGTCAATAATATGGGATAGGGGGATGGAACTAGTTGATGTTCTGGAGAGGCTGGCCTCTCTGCATTTCAGAACTTATCTGGTCCAGCGACCCATCTCAAGGTTGTAGGTTTTGGAGAGTTACCCTAGTGCATGGAACCTTTGTAGAATCTTATATAGTACCCTATATATTCTTTAGGATTGGCAGGAATGGTTTTGGTTGGGGTTTGGCAAGTTATGATAGATAGCAATGTCTA
The DNA here is from genome assembly GCA_004026745.1 of Myrmecophaga tridactyla. NCBI lineage: Eukaryota > Metazoa > Chordata > Mammalia > Pilosa > Myrmecophagidae > Myrmecophaga > Myrmecophaga tridactyla. Next base: position 17,152 of record PVIY010032721.1, read on the forward strand.
ACTGGAGCATGCATAAGAGTGACCTCCAGTGTAGCCTCTCGACTGTATTTGAACTCTCTCAGCTACTGATACCTTATTTGTTATATTTCTTTCCCCCCTTTTGGTCAGGGTGCCATTGTTGATCCCACAGTGCCAGGACCAGGCTCATCCCTGGGGGTCATCTCCCATGCCACCAGGGAGACTCTCATCCCTGAATGTCATGTCCCATGTAGGAAGGAGGGCAATGGTTTCAGTTGTAGAGAAAGAGAGAGACCACATCTGAGCAACAATAGAGGTCCTCCAGTAGTAATTCTTAGGCATGCCTATAGGTAGGCTAAGCTTCTCCACTACCTACATAAGCTTCACAAGAACAAGCCTCAAGATCAAGGGCTTGGTCTATTGATTTGGGAACCCCTAATGTTTGGCTCAGTATCCAGGGTTTCCCCAGCGATAAAGTTTAACAGTTCCATGTTTTCTCCCATCCCTCACAGGACTTTGCCAATACTTTTTTATTATCTGCTTAATATACTCTGGGATGTATTCAGGCATTACATTAAACTATACAGGATTAAATGTTCTCATTCTTATTCTGGGCTCCCTGTGTTTGGATTTTTCAAATGATCTACCAGACAGGTTGAGTTAGATTATGTGCTAGAGAAAACCTACGTTCTGAACATAATAGAACTTTTTTCCTTTGGCCTCAAAGAGTAGGTAAAATTCTAAAATACAGGCAATGTCTTCCTTACCCCAGTATTCTGAATTACCTTAATCCTGACCTGATCGGTTTCATTCTTATCTCTAAATACCAGATTATGCATATATAAAACAGCCCTTCAAAATCTAGAAGTAGCAATTACCATTCCAGACTAAATGTGACTGCTGTAAGAGTTTACAATCTAAGTCCCAGTTTTCTTATAAGTATTTTCTAAACGAGATCACACAATATTTGGTCTTTTGTTTCTGGCTTATTTTGCCTCACCAAATGTCCCACAGGTTCATTTGCATTGTTGCATGCCTCACAACACATTGTTGCATGCCTCACAGCTTCATTCCCTTTGTAGCAGCACTGTGTTCAATCATATGTTTATACCATCTTTTGCCAATCTACTTCTCCATCAGGGCATCTTTCAGGCACCTTTATCTACTGGGCCTCATGTATAATGTCCAAAGTCAACAATCCATCAACACTCTCATTTTTAGATACTTTCGTTGTTCCCAAGAGAAAGATAGCCAATAAACATACCCTCACCAAATAGAAAATCAAAGCCTCCCCCTAACTCTTGTCCCTCCCCCCATTAGGTATTGCTACAGAACTGTTGTGTTTTCCTGTTAAACACACCCCATAGCATGCAATATCATATTCCCCCACACCCTGAAATTATACACTTTTTGTACAAGATTCATAACTTTGTAATACTTAATGCAAGAACTTATTTATATTTGCAGTGTTAGTTGGTGGGTCACATGAGTCTGTACACCCCCCTTCAATCAGGTTCACCTTCGCTATGGTAATATTACTTACAGACCCCCTAGAGAACCACCTTCACTTCTGTTCCCTTATATTTAAGTTCAACCTGATTAGCAAACTGTTCACCCATCTCAAGTTTCTATGTATCTCTAGGTCCCCTGTATTCTGTATTATAAGCCTCTGATTTTACCTTTACCATGGTAAAACAAGTGTAATCATACAGTATCTGCCCTTTTGTGTCTGGCTTATTTCACTCAGTATTATGTCCTCAAGGCTCATCCTTTATAAGGGTCGGGAAGTTTTCCCCTATTACATCTTCAACTAATCTTCCCAGCCCTTTACTCTTCTCTTTTCCTTCAGGGACACCAATAATTCTTATATTTGTGTGCTTTGTTTTGTCCATCATTTCCTTGAGATCCAATTCAATTTTTTCATCTTTTTTGCCATTTGCTGTTTTGAGTATTTGAAATCAGTTGTTCTGTCCAATATTTTGCTTATTCTTTCTTCTGTCTCTTTAAATCTGCTGTTGTGTGTCTCTAGTATCTCTTTTATTTGGTTTACAGCAACTTTAATCTCTGTGATATCTGCTATTTTTCTATTTATTCTTTCAAATTCTTCTTTATGCTCTTCTAGTATCTTCTTGATCTCCTTTATGTCATTAGCCATCTAATTAATTTTATTTAGTAGAGTTGTATGAGCATCTTTGATTAGTTTTTCCAAAGTCTGTGTCTCTTGTGTTTAAATTTGGTCATTAGGCTGGGTTATAACTGTCTGCATCATGATATCCTTGGTGATCTTCTGCTGTCTTTAAGGCATGTGAATATCTTGGTTGGTCTGCTTTGGAAGTTGATTTCCTTCAGTAGTCTAAAGCTTTGAATTTGTCAGATGGACATGGAGCAGGATGTGGAGTGCAGGGTGGAGCACAACAGTGGTCATGTGTTGAGGTAAAGAAGCAGTGCATGAGTGAGTGGGCACCCAGCAGTAGGAAGGATGTGGCTGTGTGGGTGCACAGGTCTGGGGAGGGGGACCTTGTGTCTGCTGGTTGGGGTGGATCCCTGGTGTGCACATGCGCAGAGCTCAAGGGCAATGGGCTGGGGTTACACCTGCATGGGCTGGGGTGAGTGTGGCTTTGCTGCCCAGGTCAGCACTTTTCCAGAGCTAAGGGGCATGACTGGGGGACATGTGCATGTATGGATCTAGGAGGGCCATAGACTGAAGTATATGTGCTCAGAGCTCAGGGGGTGGGGTGGTGTTGCACAACTGTATGAGCTGGAGTGGGTATAGCCTGGGTAGGGAGGTAAGTTCCCACAGCTTTTATTTGCTGGCAACCATCTGCAGGGTGCAGGGAGGGGGAGGTGGGTTTCAGGAGGGGCAGGGAGAGACTGTGCTTGCGCAGGAGAGGTGGGTAGGGCTGAGGTAGGTGTGCATGTGCTTGGGGTGGTGTGTTTGGTGGGTACGTGTATGGGGGGTTGGCCAGGTGAGGGTGTTAAGGTGCATGGGGTATGAGGTTGTGGGACTGCGCTGATGTGGGTAGTGCATTCAAGGAATGTGTCTTGACTTACTTCCTAGTCCTTGTCTCCCCGTCTGTGTACTCTGAGGGCTCCGAGCTTCTGTTTAAGGCTGTTTGCAACAGCCAGATGGTCTCCGGTTCTCTGCATCTCAGTCCTTCAGCTTTTACAACCAGTGCCTTCCTATATGGTGCAGAAGGCTCTCTCAGGTCACTTACACTCTGGAATCACCATCTCAGTTGCCCTCCCGTCCCTTCTCTAGCTGTTCCTTGGAGCAGGGCTGAACTTGACTTAGCCTACTCCACCATCTTCCTGGAACCCAATCTCACTCTTATCCTTCCTTCAATCTCCTCTCATCCTATGACTTTAAGTTTATACTTGGGAGTACTTAATGACTAATATTAATAGTGCCTTATCATTTACAAACCACAATGATACATTAGCTCATTTATTGCTCATAACAATATCCTGTGAAATTTTTGGTAGTAATACCAACTCTACCAATACTACCTCTCTTTGGTAGTTGTGAAAACTTGGATTCAGAGAAGTTAGGGGCTCTGCTGCAAATCTTCTAGTTGGCATGTGACATATCAAAGGCTAAAATCTTTGCTTTCTGCAACATGCTTTTCCCATCCTGTTCTCACCCTAATATGGGCCAGGCAATTGGCTAGAAATAAAAGTGACAAATATAATCAAAACAATCCCTGTTCCCAAGGAAATCTGAGCATAGCTCATTAGATTACACTGCCTCCAGGAAGTAATGTTGTTTTTCAAAAATGCCAAAGCTTAAATAACCTCAAGCTTTAGCAAAATCTGGAAAATGAAGATATGAGCAGAATAGAAACGAATGTTAATGAAATTTGGAAAATTGAAAGAAGGAGGAGCCAGAGTTTGCTCCACTTATATTTTTATAGAAGAATGATTTCCAGTTTGGCTCCAGGGGAAAGGGATTGGTAAAGTACATTTTACATTAGAATTCTCTTCTGCACAATTCTTAGCAATTTAGGGAAACCTGTGTCATCTCAACATTTTTCAAATTCTTTAACCCTCATGTCTTTTCCTGTTCATTTATGCGCCTTGGGAAAAAAAAAATCTATACTTACCTGAGAATGAGAGTCTCATTGCTTTCATTAGGTGAGATGCATCCCAGATAAGTATAACCTAGGAACCTAGAAAGTGTCCCAGCTTCGATCACAGAACATCTGCTCATGTGCTTCACTGCTGAGTGACACAGGGTTGAGGAAGGGGCTTCCTTCTGTCTCCCTGGGGCGATGTTGTCTCCCGAGGTGTGCAGGGAAATGTGTGGGAATACCTTTGGTTGTCACAGTGACCGCGAGGTGGGAACAGTTAGTTCCCCAGAGGAGCCTTGAACGCCATATTAATGAGTTTTGTATTTTTACTCTGTTAGCAATGCAAAATAATTGGAGGCTGAAATTATTTTGGGGAGAAGATCAATGTGGTGGTGGTATAGAATGACTTTTACTTTTTTCATTTTTTAATTATAGTACGTAACATAGTGGGTTGACTTAGCACTTAACTTTTTTTTCTTGCCTCAATTTCTTTTTAAACTTTTTTTTTTTTTTGCATGCTGTATGGTGGGGGTCACATGTCATTATTTTTCCATGTGACTATCCCATAATTGCATCACCATTTGTTGAATTTTTGGGGGGAGGAATTGCACAGGCTGGGAATCGAACCCAGGTCTCCTGTACGGCAGGCGAGAATTCTCCCACTGAACTACCCTTGCACCCCTGGAGAATGTCTTTTTGAGGCAAAGGCTGGGAACAAGGACATCAGTTAAGAGGTATTCGTAATTTCTGATAGGAGGAGGAGCAAGTTGAACTAAGAATAAGGGACCAGAGAGGGAGGGATGGCTACAGATGGCTACATTTTCTTGCAGTCCATCTCAGCACATTTGTGTGGGGAAAAAGAAGGGATGTGTTCTCTGTCTGGAGGCATGAAAGAGGAGAGGAGTGAGGCGCCGAGAGAGGGGACGAACTTGGCTAATACCAGGTGTGGTGCAGGGATGCCATCTCCCTCGACAGCCTTGGTGCTCACTGGGTTCTGGTTTTAACTGTTTTCCATGGCTTTTTTTTCTGCATAGGCAGGCTCCGAGAATCGAACCCGGGTTTCCGGCCTGGCAGGCAAGAACTCTGCCACTGAGCCACCATCGCACCACCCTGTTTTCTATGTTTTAATGTGGACACGTTCTCTTTCTTATTCAGTGCTTAAAACAGATCCAAATATTACTCAAATGTCTTTTCTCAGGCCAAAGTAAATCAGATATTGTTTCTCAATGAGAGAGTAAAATGTATTAGTAACTTCTCGGAAGGCAAAATTATAAACAGAGCTACACAGAGAAGACAAAAGGATGATTCCAAATGTTCTGGGAACCATTTGGAGCTCAGATATTTCATTTAGAAATTTAAAAACATGACTTTTTTTTTTTAAACCAAATATGACTTCTCTGTGAATTCTGGCAATTCAGTAAATGTCAGATAAAATGGAATAATTTGGAAATCTGAATTTCTTCTTTTGGGGATTGAGATATATTAGTGAATAATTCAGTTTCATTTAAGAAGCAAATCCAGTAATCTTTTCTAGATGGATGTCCTCTAGATGGTAGTTTCCTCAGAGAGAAACTCATTTTTGTATTTTCTAGTGCTCATAATGTAAGGCCTGGCCTGGTGGCCTCTGGCTGGAAGGCCCCCACCCAAACTAAAACCCGTGAACATCCGGGCACACAGCTGTTCAAACTCAGCCAATCAGGACCTGCCCTGACAAACAAAGGACCCCCACTGCACATGGCCCGCAGCTATGCCCACTGCACACGACCTGTAGTTATGCCCCCCGGCCAAGGCCCATAGCTATGCCCCCGGCCCTAAAGCGCGCAAAACTACTAACCTACCACAGGAGGCCCCGTAGGCATCGTCAGCACCCCCGCTAGCTAGTCTATATCTAACCTCACCACTCCTAGAGGGGCACGACTTCCCTGGCCTGCACCCTGAGCAGCTGGACCCGGGAACCTCGCCCTGGGACAATAAAATGTTAAACTCGGACTCAGTTTCTCTGATTTCTCAGTCGGCTACCATCTAAAACCTGACACACAGTAGGTGCTCAAAAATATTTATTGAAGTGAATTGGTGGGGCTTGACCAATATATTCAGAAACAAAAGCCTTCATTGCAGAATACATCCTGTATTATTTATGAACTAACATACTTTCAATTCAACTGCAAAAATATCTCTTAATTATATAAATTATCTCCTATTTTAATCTGCATTTTTTGTTGTTTTAACAGCTGTGTTTCAGCAGGGCACAGTTTTTAGCAATTAAAATGCCACTATATTAAAAAGAAAAAAAATCCCACTCTATTAACTATTTGTGATAAAGGAAAGTTCAGCATTCTGACAACAGCTAGGACTGGAAATGTTTTAGTATTAAAATCCTTAGAAAAGTATAATATACATAAATGTCTTGCTTGTATTCCAACAGAGTGTGGGTGGAACTGAAAAGCATAGCAGTTGTAACTATGTAAAAAGCCCTCCATTTGCATGTTGTTTCATTTCTAACTGTGAATCTCTCCATTAGCTTGGCGGAAAGGTATATAGATGGATCTGAGTGCATGATAAGACATTCGTGTTTCACAATATCCGTACAATTGTATGTCATCAATATTGTCTAATTAAAAAGTTTGGAAATTCTTTAGCTGCATCATTTTTATTGGCTTACAAAATTACCACCAATTCCTAACTGTGTTTTCTCTGTTTACAGTAGAAATGCTGAACACAAACTGAGCTCCAGTGACTTATAAAAAGCATCACTCAGGCTTTCTGCCAAGTTGCCTTCCCCAAACATTTTTTTTTCCCCCTTAGGCCCTCAGCAAGGGCTCATCGATATGGATTTGTGGTTGGAGGGCAAGGTCTTGAGCAGGTGGTCCCTGGGATGTAAGCAACCAAGACAGAGTGGTGGGCTCAGATCCTATCCTGGGCTTAGTGTCACTGAGGGGTCAATGCACTTGGATGAGTTTTGTCCTAGTGGGGTGGGCTTGCTTCTAAAATTTCGGTTTCAGTGGGGCTACAAGGCACAGAGCTCTTGGTACTCTGGTTGCGTCTGCCTAATTTCAGGGCATGGATTATTTAGCTCCTGGGAACAGCATGCTGAAAACCATGGACTTTCGAGGTATAAGCACTGCCTCTCCCTATGAGCAAATTAAATAAACTCTTTAAACCTTGGGTTCCTCACCTGTAAAGATGGGATTAATAACAGTAGCTGCCTCATCAGACTTCCTGAAGGTTAAACGATAGGCTAAATGCTGGGGGCGCATCGCGCTTGGCTTAGAAGCTGGCAGTTACTAATTGCTCAGTAAATGCTACTATTGTTATTTTTATTTCCTCTACTAGCTCTTATGTCATTTATCTCCAATGGAGGAGATGTCAGACACTTTCATAGATAGCATTTACAAAAGAAAAATTACATAGGGTTTGCTCAGTCTTAGAAATGCTATATGAAACTTGGATGATCTCCATTTTCAGCCAAGAACCAAAGCAAACAGAGCATATGACAGAGTGACATGTGGGGAGTGCGATGCTGTATTTCCCAATTAGAAGTTGAGCCCATTCTAATGTGAGCAGAAAGATAGCCTGTGTATTGATGAAGTGACATTATTCAGTAGAGATATCAGAACAGCTACTAAATGTAATCAGATCATATGCAAATCAAACCTTTGGTGCCTCATTTTAATGACAACTCTTCTACAAGTAACATTGACTTCAGAATCCAACTAAATCTCATCAAATGAGCCCCAGGGTTTTTTGCATTCCCTCAAAAGGGGAACTGCTAATAGGAACTCTGAGTTATACTTCATACGTCTACACTTGTTTCTACACTTTCATTGAATACATATAAATTTAGATGGACAAGAGAGATTTTGAGTTTGAAATAAATGAGTTAAACACTCCTCCTTAAAAACTGTATTGGAACCACATTTCAAACTCATTTATAGTGAGAGCCTTAGAACCTAGTTTTCCATTTGGTGAAATTTTATGTCATCTAAAGGAAATTGAGCTAAAATCAAAATAATTTTGATTTTCTTTGGACTTATGGTAATACAAGTTTCTTATGATTCTTAGAGAACTTAAAAAAAATTAAGTTCTGATCTCTTACTTTTATTTAGTCACCAGAAATTAGAGTGCAGATGTAAATGAATACAGTTGAGGCAAGATGGTTGAGAAGTCATTTACACTAAACCTCTTTCTCCACTCAAGCAAACTGTCATTTGCTAATAATGGAAATTTGTTTGAGTTGAACTTTACCATCAGGTGACATCAGCCAGGTACTGACTGCCTGGAATGTCTCTTTGTGCAAATATACACGTTCCTGGTTTTGAAAATCTGTGTTGTCTTTGACCACTTGAAATAAAACTTATTATTTTCATTGAGAATGTTGAAATCTAGAGATTTATGCCCTGAGCACTTTTTTTTGACATCCTCTTTAATACACTTACAAACTACCTCGGAAAATATGAATTTTTAAGTGGGAGGTAGATGAGTATTATGATTTAGGAGCTATTATTCCTACTGCAGAAACAATGCATTTTAGCAGGAGAAAAATGAACGACAGTTTATATTTCTTGCGTGAGATTAACCAAGGGTTAGTGTGAAAAATTGTTTCTGGAGAGTATTTTCAGGAGAAGCAGAAAAATTTAGTTTCTGAATATTCAAGGTGATATGCTGCAAAGGAAAAAATTCTATCCCTTCAGAAGGAACGTGTGTGAGGGCACTCTCTTAACCTTGATGAACTTCGGCGTATCGGGGGCAATGTAATAATTAAAAACTCATTTCACAGCAGCTGATTAAGCTTTGATTCACAATTACACTGTCTTTCAAAAGTCTCCTCTATCTGAGCATTTTGAAAATATGATGGCTTCATTATTTGTTATATATCCAGAGTTAGAGCTTCAAAGGAGCTGCAAAACTTTCTCAATCATCTAGAAAGTCATGAATAAAACATGCATACCCAGAATTTTAAATTAAAGTAATTAACATCCATGTCAATGTGGAGAAAGATGTCCTTCATTAAAATACGTCTTCTTGTCCAGCATTTTAAACTGCCACTTTTAGTGTAACAGTAGAAAAATAACTACTGTCATCAAGGTAATAACCAAAAAAAAGTTAGAAAATTTAAGACCACAATATTTTCATAGCATCTTACTCCAATCAATTTCTTTTCTATAAATTATTTGAAATTAGGGCAGTGCATTGGTGGCTCAGTGGCAGAATACTCGCTTGCCATGCTGGAGACCCAGGTTCAATTCCCGGTGCCTGCCCAGGCAAAAAAAGTATAAATTATTTGAAATTAGCAAAGCAATACCTTAAATTTACACCAGCTTTCTGGGTTTAATTGAATGAGCGTAAGCAGAAGACTGATGATTAATTGAAGATCCAGATGGCTCTAGTATGGGCAGCAGGCGTCTATGACCTGCAGACCAGCACTTCTTTGATTGGCTGCAAGGAAGAAAAAAATATCTAAGGATAGGGTATTTCAGTGCAGTACAGCTCTATGAGAGAAACTCTCCAGATAAAAATGGGAAGATAAATTTGAAACCTGAGATCTCCAAACAGAGAAAATACAAGCAAACCAAGAAAGACTGGGTGAGTCCAATGAGGAAAAATGGAAGTAGGTAGAGAGAAGATCCTGTAGCTTAAGTATCATGAAGTCTTATTTCTATTTTAAATAAAGTATCTTCTACATACATAGTAGTCATTATCTTGATCTTCCTTGTTAAAACTCTGCATTTTGGGTCATTTTTCCATGGACAGACACCTCTATTTTTATAATGGGGGTCAAGGCAAACAAAATATCATTTTTTTCACATTAGCATCAATATAAACTGCCAAACAATGTTGGTTCAAGGATAGTGCTTTGAAAACCACTGGACTAGAATAATGTTTTTTCTTTAATGCAATGTTATTGAGATATATTCCTACACCATACAATCCATCCGAAGGGCAGTCAGTGGCTCAAGTATCATCACATGGTTTTCTGTTCATTGCCACCATAAATTTTTGAACATTTTCATTACTTCAGAAAGCTAAAAAATTAAAATTAAAGGAAATATTAAGAGAAAACCCAAAACAGCCTGTACCCCTTATCTTCTCTATCACTGATCCCTAGTATTGTGTGGTCTGTTTGTTACAGTAGATGAAAGAATGTTAAGATATTACATTAACATAAACTGTAGTCCATAGTTTGCAGTAGGTATGTTTTTTCCCATATACCACTCTATTATTAACTCCTTGTCATAGTGACATACATTTGTTCTAGTTCATGGAGAAATTTTTAAAATTTGGACTGTTAATCACAGTCATCATCCACCACAAGTTTTATTGATTTATGCATTCCCATGTTTTAACATCTGGCTTTCCTTCTGTTGACATATATGACTCAACTTCCCCTATCAATCATACTCACACACACAGTTCAGCATTGTTAATTATACTCAAATGCTGTCCACTCATTTAAATTCCACCTAGTGAAAAATGCTGCACATCTTGAGCAACCGCTCCCCATTCTCTAGCCTCATTCTATCTTCGGGTAACCAGCATTCTAGATTCTGTGTCCTTCAGTTTGCATAATACAACTAGTTTATATCTGTGAAATCATACAATATTTGTCCTTTCATGTCTGACATTTCACCCAATATAATGTCCTCAAGATTGATCCATGTTGTAGCATGCTTCAGATCTTCTTTCATTCTTACTGCTGCATAATATTCCGTCATATGTATGCATCACATTTTGTCTATCCATTCATTCACTGATGGACATTTGGGTTGTTTCCATCTTTTGGCAATTGTGAATAATGCCACTATGAACTTTGGTGTGCAAATGTCTGTTTGCGTTGCTACTTTCAATTCTTCTGAGTACCTACCAAGAAGCATGATTGCTGGATCATAGGACAACTCTATCCTTAGCTTTTTGAGGAACTGCCAAATTGCCTTCTGCAGTGGCTGTACTACTTTCCTTTCCCACCAGTAGTAAATAAGTATTCCTTCTTCTCCACATGCTCTCCAACACCTGTAGGTTCCTGTCGTTTAATAATAGCCATTCTAGTAGGTATGAAATGATATCTCATTGTGGTTTTGATTTGAATAGCTACTGAAGATGAACATATTTTCATGTGCTTTTTGACTATTTGTACTTTCTTATTGGAAAAATGTCTATTCATGTCTTTTGCCCACTTTTTTTAAAAAAATTCACCCCCTTCTCTTTTCCCCTTGTTCTTACCATTTTTTTCCTTCTCAGCCTTTGACTTTGTTTTTTTTAAATATCTTTATTGAAAAATCTATACACATACATTTCATACATAGTGTACAATCAGTGGCTCACAATATCATCACATGGTTGTGTATTCATCACCATGATAATTTTTTTAGAACATTTGCATCATTCCAGAAAAAGAAATAAAAAGAAAAAACTCATACATGTGTGCGGGTTTGAACAGAAGTATGCCCCTAAGAAAAGCCATGTTTCGATATAAAACTCATTCCTTAAAGGTAGAATAATCTGTATTCAATACTGTATGTTTGAAACTGTAATGAGATCATCTCGCTGAATGATGTGATTTAGTTAAGAATGGTTGTTAAACTGGATTAGGGGATGATATGTCTCCACCCATTTGAGTGGGTCTTGATTAGTTTCTGAAGTCCTATAAAAGAGGAAACATTTTGGA
>PVIY010032722.1:0-28730 GCA_004026745.1 Myrmecophaga tridactyla
TTTTTTTTTCCTTGCATGGGCAGGCATCGGAAATCGAACCCGGGTCTCCAGCATGGCAGGCAAGAATTCTGCCACTGAGCCACCGTCACACTGTCCTTAAAGCATTTTGAAATGACTGCATAATATACCTCATCAGAAAATGGGTGTAGTTAAAGGCTCACCTATCTTACGTGGATTATAGTGAGCATGGACAGTTATGTCATATAAAGCTGCCTGGCATGTAAAAAGTTCAATAGTTAGCTCTTATTGTTATTATTCCATTTGAAGGCCTTATATAACCAATCCTCTTTCACTGGGTATTGGTTTCCATTACTTTCCTATGGTGAATAACACGGGGCTATATCACTCCTTGGTCACGTCTTCGATCATTTCCTTAGGATAAATTTGGGGACTGCAGGATATACACATTTTAAAAACTAACCCATTCATCGTGCAATCGGGGCAATAGAGAGGGGAAGGGGCTCGCCCAAGCTATTTAGCTACTTAGCTGCAAAGCTGGCATCAGAAACCAGTCCCGGGCCGCTCACTGGTGCTTCTTCCAGCTAGGGACCCGGAGGAAATTCCCATTTGGGAGAGGCAGAGGGAGAACGAAAGGAAAGAACTAGGCTCCCTGACTAAAGCAGCCGCCGGGAAAACGAGCGGCAGGCGGGGAGAGAAGCGTCAGGCGTGCGGAGCTGCGGGGCGTCAATCTTTAGGCCGAAGCTAAGCTGTCGCCTGGCAACCTGCGCGGCGCGGCGTTCGAACGGAAGTGAGGAACCAATCAGGATGTCCGGGGCGAACCATTCCGGCGGGTGGGGGTGGGTGGACAGCCGTGCGCTCACTTCCCCTTCCTTCGCGCCCCAGGGAACCTTCGCTTCGGTGGGGGCCTTTGGAAGATCAGAATCCTTCGCCCATCTCAGATGCGGAGAGCAGCTCTGTAGAGGCCCCTGCGGGTCCCCACGAGGGGCTGGATCTTCCCGGGCCGCGGTGGGAGCGGCCACTACCAACCCGGGTCCGAGCTGTCAGCCTTCCCAAGACCCGCGCTGGAGGAGCCCGGACTCACCTAACGCGGGTTCCAGGTGAGGGCGCGGGAGGGCCGGGGCGCAAGCGTGGGACTGGGGTGCGAGGGGGGTGGCACTGTTCACCGATCGCCTGTTGTGTGCGTCCTCACCGTGTCGTACCTGCGGGGAGGCGTGGTACCCATTTCACAAATAAGGACCCTGCGGCTCAAAGAGGCCAGTGGCCGAATCGGGCGATGTCTGGCAGTGAATTCAATTCAGGTCTTCCTGCTCCACCTCGCAGCCCCTAATATAGACCCAGGGTTCTAATTCCAGCCCCTGCTCAGGGGTAGGGGAGGGAGGGGGGAGCAGGCGGGACTGGCATTTCTGGGCCATATGTTGGGTGAGCCGCAGATGCTCTGGCCCCCGGAATCGTTACTGGCCTCTTGTGACTCTGTCCCAGGTTGGGGGCAGGGGAAGTCAGCATAGACGGTTAGACCACACCCCCATGTGGAGATGGGAGCAGGCCCTACTTCCCAGGGACCCCTATATGCCCCAGGTTGCTATGTTGGTCTCCTTTTGCAGATGGAAAGTCCGAGGTTCTGAGAAGTTAAGGGCCTTGCGTAAAGTCCCACAGTCAGATTTGGCAAATCTGGAGTTGGCTCCCAGTGCATCAGGCTTCAATCTTAGAATACTAGACATTCAGAATCATAGGATCTGACAGTCTTGGGTCCCTTCACAGGGGAGGATCAGGAACAATGCTGTGCCAAGCCACACTGAAGTCCAAAGTAAAAGGAGAAATCAGAAATAGTGATCCTCTCCTGTCTTTATGGTCACACACTTACTACATAAAATCACACATGTAAATGTCAAATTTCAGTGCTGCAGTGGGAAGGGGGTGAGGGCTCTGAGAGGGCTTACAGTGCCCCTGAGCTAATCTGGGGAGGGCTCCGGGAAAGGGCCGTTTGGACTCTGAGATCTGAAGGTTGGGGAAGCTCCAACTGGGAAGACAACTGGGTGGGAATATTCCTGGTAGAAGGAGCTTCAGGAGTAAAGGTGTGGGGGTGGAGCAAGCCTGGGGTGGGATGGGGCTGTGGCTGGGGAGAAGCAGAGTATGTCACCAGGGCAGGCCAGAGTCTCCATCCCTGGCATTTGGGCCATATGAGGCCAAGGGATTGGAGGAGACACAGACACACCAGGAGGCAGAGATCTGAGTTCCTGTGTGCTTTTGCTGCTGATTTGCTGTGTGACTTCAGGCACATCTGTGGCCCTCTCTGGGCCTCAGTTTCCCCATCTGTACAGTGGGGAGAGTATCAACACCTGAATTCTTCTGGGCTTTAGGGGTGGGCCCTAAAAAAATGTTTCTAGGATGGAGGTGCTGGGCGAGAAAACCCCTGAGCCAGGCTGGGTGCCTCTGGGCTGGACCTCAGTCCTTCGTCTGGAAAATGGTATGAAAAGGTGGCAGTGGGATTAATATGAAGGGCAGCTGGCATCTCTGTTGATGACACTGGCTAGCAGCTACTCTGGACTTGATAATAGGCTGTCCGTGTTACTCTCACTGCCTTGTGATACCCCTGCCTCCTCCATCTCATCCCCTCCCCTCTGCAGCATCCTTAGAAAGTGGAAAGTCAGCCAGCTGGGATGTTATTCCAGAACTGTAATGACCTTCACAATAACTAAAGCTAACATTTATTGAAGACTGTGTGTTATGCTGTTGGGAGGTCAACTCACATGGCCTCCACCAAGCACAGTCCCGCTGCCTCTGACATGGTTACAAGTGCGTGCTCCTCACCCAGCTGTCTCCCCACCAGGCATTTCTTCCAGGCAAAAAATGATGTCACTACAGTGATGCTGCGGTGTGGTTTGTAATGGGCAGAGACTGCATGCTCACTAAGCGCCCACCAGTAGGAGTAGGAAATAATACTGTGCAGCTGTGAACAGGGACAAGGACATTCTTTCTGTGCCGTGTGGCACCCAGAACAATACATATTATTGAGTAAAAAGAGCAAGGGTAGAAACAGCACACACAGCATGTTGCCATTTGTGTAAAAAAAGAGAAAGAATATGCATCCTGGGAGGACATAGCTATCTGGTCATAGTGTGCCTGCAGGGAGGGGAACTGGGAGGCTGGGGACAGGGAGGGACTTTTGTTACTCATTTAAAATTTTGAGCCATGTGAGTCTATTACCCAACACTATGAATTTATATATTTGATCATGAAAACCACTGCCCTGCCCATGATCTGTCACTGACTGGCTCCGTGACTTTGGGCAAGTTTCTTCTGACCTCTAGGCTGAAGTACGGAGCCATGAAGGTGAGCCCTGAGGCTCAGTCCCCACTGAAAGCCCCTTGTCCCCGTTCTCAGAGGTGCGAACCAAGGCCTAGAGGAGCCATGTGGTACAGGTGGGCAGCAGGTGAGTCACAGACCTCTCCTACGGCCTGCTCACCTCTCCCTTCCTGAGGAGAAGGGCCCGATCCTGGGCAGGCCAGGGCCTGAGTGTCCGGAGAGACTCCACAAATAGCACAGCACTGGCTTGGCCCTGGAGGGTGCCAGGCTGCATGTCTCTGACCTGAACAGCTGGGCTGAAATGGAGCTGGGGCTGCCCCACCGGCCGGGGCCCCCCTCCCTGCTGCCTGGAGCCTTCATGATCCCCTCTGGGGCAGGTGGGGCCTCCCCGACTCCCATCAAGTCCCAGCTGAGCTACCACTGGAGGGAAAGAGAGAAGCAGATGGAAGGAAGAGAGGAGCGTGCAGAATGCCACGGTACTGTAAACATCAGAAAACACAGCTCCCACCCCCTCAAAAAGGGGTCAAAATCAGTAATTCCTCTTGAGCACTCGCTATGTGCTATGTACTTTACATGTATGGACCCATTTAATTCCCTCAACTCTGTGACGTAAGGGAGTTACTGCACTTGTCACTTCCATTTCATAGAGGGAAACTGAGCCCAGGGGAGCTCAGTAATCTGCCCAAGGTCACACAGAGCTTGGATTTGAATCCAGGCAGCCTGGCAGAGTGCTCTCGACTCTGCACTCTTAACTGTTACTCATGCTACTTTCAGATTTGTCACTCTGATGAAGGCCTCGCCCAGCGTCTGGGCAGTGGAGGATCTGGTTGGTTGAATATTCATCACAGCTCACACTTGATGGCATTTGTCATGCACAGGCCTCACACTGGGAGGGAGGCACTGTTAGGAGTCCTGCTTTACAGTTGGGGAAACTGAGGCAGGCAGAAGTTGAAGATCTTGCCCAGTGTCTCATAGCTAATCACTAGTGAAGCTGGGATTTGAACCGAGGCCACCTGGTTCCAGAGTCCAGACTCACATCCCCTATAGAGTTGACCAGAGAGATGGAGTGAAAAAGGCAGGGACCCAGCATGTGCAAAGTTTTGGATGTGGTATATGTGCAGAAAGAACAGGGCTCAGCTAGAGGTGGCCAGAGCCCAGCTTGAAGGAGGGTGACTTGAGACTGGAGGAGGAAAGAGACAGTTGGGGAAGCTTCGGGCAGGGGGTAGACCTTGGTACTGAGGGGCACTGACCTTTGAGGTGGCCTGGGTTCCAGTCCAACCACTTGGTCAGTGTTACTCCCTTTTATGCTTGGCCCCTGGAGGAAGAGTACAGAAGGGTTTTGTGGAGCTTCCAGCCCTGTGGAGGTGACAGGAAGCAAATAGACAAATAAGTGAATATCCAAAATGACAGGTGTGATGAATGCATAGAAGGGAACAAAAGGGACTGAAGAAGAATTGGTGGGAGCCTCTCAGGATGGTCTGGGAAACCTCTGAGGAGGTGACGTTCAAGGTGAGACTTGAAGAAAGAGGCTTCAGGCAGAGAACAGCAGGTGCAAAGGCCTGAGGCAGGAAAGACCTGGCTTGGTCTGTTTGGGCACAGCAGGGAGGGCAGTGAGGCTAGGGCAGGAGCGAGGCTGGGATGAGGTGGGCACGGCCTGTGAGGTCTGCACAACCTGAGGGCTGAGTGGGGAGAATGGACTTTATTCTGAGGCAATGGGGAGCCACAGGAGGGTTTAAACAGAGCAGTAATGAGATCTGATTTCTGTTGGAAAAATTTCTGTTGCCATTGCCCCTGTTTTACAACTGAGGAAACAGGTCCAGAGCCATAGCCAGGAAGTGGTTCCTGAGATGGCTTTTTCTCCTGGGGCCCAGAGAGGAAGGCTCTATATTCCTCAGGATCAGACATACCCCGTGAGTGGCTGAAGCCAACACTGAAGACTCTCTCCTCCCCAGACCTGGGTTCAAATCCCAGCTCTGCTATTTATCAGTTGTGTGACCTTGGGTGAGAAACTCCACCTTTCTTGGCCTCAGTTTTCTCATCTGTAAAATGGGCATCATAGAGATATCTACCCCACTGGGAGGTGTGAGGATTAAATGAGATAACATATACAAAGAACTTAGAACAATGCCCAGTACAAGGAAAGGGCTCAGGAAAGATTAGTTCTTATTTTATTATGAAAATTGTTTGTTAGTTTTATCACTATTAGTTCCTGACAGTGCTTGGCATGCAACAATCCTAGTTATTATTATTACTGTTGTTACTGTTTACAGCTTGCAGAAAGTTTCTTCTGGGCACCCTCGAGCCCTTAGAGCTCACACCCCCGGATGGTGGGACTCTCCTCACTTGACAGATGGAGGTCCAGCGAGGTCCAGTGACATTTCGAGGGACACAGCTGACAAGGCATGGCATTGAGATTTGGTCTGGAGGGAAAGTACCCAGGCTGAACTCCCCAGGGTGACTTTGGGCAAGTGACTCAGCCTGTACCAGCCTCAGTTCTCTGTTCCTGAAATGGGGATGATAATAGCGCTCACCTCATAGGGTTAGCTGAGAAGATTAAATAAAATGGGTTAATTACTACAGGGAAAAGCCCTGACTCTCGCCTGGCACCGTGAACGCTAACTGATGGCAATTGTGATTGTGCCTTTCAGGGGCTCGTTTTTCCGTCTCTAAGATGGGTGCGCTCGGCGGGGTGGGTCGTGGGGACTCCGCGCGCCAGGGGTGCGGACCGGGTCAGTACAGCTGGGGGGCGGGGGACGGGCAGGCCCGGTCCCCCGGAAGAGCTTCCCGGGATGGCCGAGGACAGCCCGGGACCCGTGTCAGCGCCGGGCCCGCCCCCAGCGCCCCGGGCTCGGGTTTCGCCCCCCTCCTGGCTTTCCCCCCTTCTTTTCGGGTAACACCTGGGCCGGCGGGTTCACCTGCCAGCGGCCGCCGGAAGTTGCGCAAACGCCGACTCCCTGAGCCTCAGGTGGGCCGGGTCGGAGCAGCGCAGGGCTGCAGCGCGGGAGCAGCCAGGTACGTGCCGGCCGGGGCTTGGGGCGCCCGGCCGGGGCGCGGGGGTTGGGGGTGGGGCGGCGGTGGGCAGCTCGAGCACCCCTCGGACCTCGGGAAGGCGCGGGTGGGTTAGGGACTCACCTTCCGCCGTGGACGCGACCACAGGGACCGTGCCGGCAGCCCCCTCGCTTGCGAGCCAGGCTCACCGGCGCCCAGAGAGGGGCGGCGAGCGGCGGGTTATCACACAGCGTCCCAGCCAGCTCGCGCGCCCCTCCGCCGCCGGGAGCCCCGAGACTTCGTCGGGGTGGGGAAGGGCAGAACCGGGCCCCGCGGGGAGAGAGGACTTGTTGGGGTTACCCGCCTCGGGGATGCCGACGAGATGGGCCCGGGACTGGCACAGCTGGGGGCATTTGTGGGCGGCGTTTGAAAAGCCCTGCCTGGCAGCCGGCGGGAGAGGCGGCCCCAGAGGGGACACTAGGTCCCCCCTCCTGTTGCCCACCTTTGGAACGGAATTGGTTTAGGTTAGCTGGCTGATTAGCCTCTCTTGGGCGCCTCCTTCCTGCGCGGCCCCGGCTGGCACACGCCCTGTTGAAGATGCGGGGACACCCGGCGAGGGGGACCGTGCGCCGCGTTTGGTGTCAAGAGCAATAGGCAGGAAGCCGCGTCCGTGGAGTGCGCCTTTTGCCAGGTGTTGAGGAAAAGGCCTCCCGACCTGCTTTACCTTTCCATCCTCACCGTGACCTGGAGGCTCAGGAAGGTCTATTTTTATCCGCATTTCACAGATAAGGAAACCGCGTCTGTAAGAGGCGCAGGGCCTTGCGCAAGGCCACAGCGGGGGGCCCAGGCCGGGTCTCCAAAACCGGGCTTGGTTTGACCCGAGCGACCCCCGCCGCCGAGAAGACCCTGGGGCCGGCAAACCAGGCCCGGGTCGAAAGTGAAGTGGGGAGTCTGAGGGGCGAGCGGGACTCTTGCCCCGGCCCTGCCCACCTGACCTCCTTCCTCCCTCTGCCTTCCCTGACCGTGCCCCGAAGGGAACAGCCGCCGACGGGTTGGACTGGTTTGGGAGGCAGCGGCCGGGGGGGTGGGGCAGAGTCTGGCTACCTGGGGGACCCGGCTCTGCAAGGCCTCCCTTCCTGCCAGACCCTTGTCTCCTGGGGGTCCGTGCTGTGGGGCCAGCCCTTCATTTCTTCTACCTGGGGAGCAGAACTTACCAGCCCCCAGAGTTCTGCTTCTAATCCTCTGTTGCTGCAGAGGTCTCAAACTGGTGGCTCCTGGGACAGTTGGGGAGAGGGACACATTGGCTTGCAGACATGTTTTGTTTGCCTGGTACATGCAATGTTTTAAAGTATGACTCTCGACTTTTCGCACGTTTCTGGATTCCCAGTTTTCTAGAGGATTCTATGTCTAACGCCTTGGACCCACATGCTTGCAGCAGGCTGTATGTGGCTCTCTCCAGTTCATCCTAGTTCATCCGGTTCACATTGGCCCCACAGGCATTTCGATTTAACAGATATTTATTGAACACCTACTAAGAATTGAGTAATATCTTGAAATGAGATTCAATGAACAAAGACATTTTGCTCCCATCTTCCTGGAGTTAACAACAATCAACATGATAGAGGAGTGAGTTATATGGTACTTGGGAAGGTGGTAAGTGATAAACACAAAAGAACAGGAAAGAGTAAGGGAGACTGGGGAGAGACAGGGTACAGCATGAAAATTAGGGTAGCCAGCACAGGCTTCATATAAACTTGTGCCTTATTTATTGGCTCTGGGGCCTGGAGCAGTCACTTCTCTGAGCCTCAGTCTCTCCATTTATAGTAGCAGGTGACAATGACCCAGTTCCAAGTGAGAATAGTGTCAATGTCCAGCACACAGTGGGGATATCTGCGCACCCTTCCCAACCCCCGCATTCTGGAATTCTGGACATCTAGGTGGGGTTGCCCAGTTCAGCTTTCTGTGGTATTGGGAACACTCTAATTTGCATTGTCTGGTCACATGTTTATGTGGCTGGTCACAATAGCTACTGGGCACAGGTAGCTATTGAGCACTTGAAACGTGGCTCATGTGATCCCAGGAACTAAATTTAAAAATTGTGTTTAATTGAAATTTACAGTTACAATTGCATAGTGATACATGGCTAGTAGCTATTGAATTGTACAGCGCAGGTCTCCCTGGCCTGAACTGTTAAGGCCTCTTAGGGATCACCTAGTCTAAGCCCCACCCCTGTCTGCACTTTACAAATGAGAAGGTTGGGGAGTTGGTCTTTGGGTTTGATTTTCTTCTGTCCCATCCCCAGGAGGGTTGGAGGGGGCTTGGTGACCCCAATGCTTCCTTGGAAGCAGGTACAGTGGTGACACAATACCTGGGGCAGATTATACATATCTTAGGTGACCATGTGGACACTTGGGTATGCAGGTGTGGACGCTCCTGCCTCTGGGTGCCCATCCCATGCATGCTGGTGGATGGAGGGTCTGCTGGGGGTCTTTGCTGAGGGCTGTGTGGTTTGGGCGGTTCTGGCTTCTCTTGGAGCAGTGCAGCTCAGGGCTGACGCTCCCAACCCACAACATCTACGGATCACTGTGGGATTGGCATTCGGGTGCTGAGCCGGAAGCTGACGAGTATCTGGACTCTGGTGGGGTGGGGATTTCCTATGCTCTCTCCCCAACGAGCTCTGCTCCTGTGCCTGGGGCTAGTCATGTCTAGGCAGGTGGATGGCACATTGTGGCTTCCTGCTTGGGTGGGTGAATGGTGGAGATAGTACCAGGCTCCCTGTGGGCTGTCCAGGTGGTGTGTGGGGCTGGTGCCCTTTACTCTTGGCCATCCGATTCCAGCATACCTGCGCCAGTACCTCCCTACATGGAGGCCAGGGCCTGGCCCAACTGACCTCCCTGGGGCAGTGCCACCAACTTGCTGGGTTAGCTTAAGCAAGCTGCGTGCTTATGCTTAAACAAACTGGCCTCCCTGGACTTCAGTTTCCCCATTGGCAAAATGGGGCTGTTGAGAGGACCCACTGAGATTGAATTCCCAGCACAGGGCCCAGACCCTGCTTTCCCAGTCTTTTCTACTTGGGCCGCCCATGTCTTTCTTCTCAGGCACCTTTTTCTTTCTGCTGCAGCTGGGCTGGACCCTGCTGGAGGAGGGTGGGAGTGTGGGAAGGGCCATAAGCACTTCAGCAGTTGCTTTCCTCCTGCTATTGGCTCCCTGTGAAGCAGGGGCGTGGCCTTTACCTTATAATAGGGAGGGAGTCCCCAGCCTCTCAGCCTTGGCTGAGCCTTTGTCTGAGTGAGCTCATCCTCCCTTTTCTTTCTTTCCCTGCAGCGGGTGCTGGGGTCCAGCTGCCAATTTTCTTGTTGGATTTCTGTCTCCTTATTTTTCTGGTCTCCTTAGACTGAAGCCGCCAGGTTATGCAACAGCCATGCCTGTGGACACGCTGACCCCCGGAGCCCGTGACGCCCCAGCCCTGCCTTTCCGCCTGAGAACTAAGGTCCCTGGCTACTTGCTGCGGCGGCCAGCAGACGGGGGAGCCCGGAAACTCAGCGCTGTGGAGCGCCTGGAAGCCGACAAGGCCAAGTATGTCAAGAGCTTGCACGTGGCCACCACCCGGCAGGAACCTGTGCAGCCCCTGCTGTCCAAACAGCCACTTTTCAGCCCTGGGACTCGCCGCACAGTGCTCACGCCCAGCCGACGCGTTCTGCCCCGACCTGGCCGCCGGCCCCAGCTGGACCTGGATATCCTTAGCAGCCTTATCGACTTGTGCGATAGTCCGGTGGCCTCTGCCGAGGTCAGCCGGACCCCAGGGCGGGCAGAGGGAGCCCGCCAGGGCCCTCCCGCCACGCCTCCACGCCCGCCACCCAGCACTTCTGCCGTGCGCCGAGTGGATGTCCGCCCCCTGCCTGCCTCCCCTGCCTCCCCTGCCCAGCCCTGCCCATCGCCGGGCACTGTCGCCACCTCCAGCCCGGCCCGGCCCCTGGGTTTGCAACGCTCCAAGTCAGACCTGAGCGAGCGCTTCTCCCGGGCAGCAGCTGACCTTGAGCGCTTTTTTAATTTTTGTGGCCTGGACCCAGAGGAAGCGCGGGGGCTGGGCGTGGCCCACCTGGCGCGGGCCAGCTCAGACATTGTGTCCCTGGCTGGACCCAGTGCTGGGCCGGGCAGCTCTGAGGAGGGCTGCTCCCGCCGCAGCTCTGTCACTGCTGAGGAACGGGCCCGGGAGCGGGTCCCCTATGGCGTGTCCGTGGTGGAGCGCAACGCGCGTGTGATCAAGTGGCTGTACGGGCTGCGGCAGGCGCGGGAGACCCCGACGGCTGAGGGCTAGGCCTCCACTGGACTCGGCATGCGCTCCAGGGTGGATCTTAAGAGATGTAATCGGCCCCTTGACTTCTCCTGGATCCATTCCCTGCCTCTGGGCAGATCAGAGGCTGCTGCCTCTAGTGAACTGGGTATGGAGGCAAAGGCTCAGAGGCTGGGCCAGCATCTGTCTGGGGAGGACTGACTGTGGAAAGAATTGCCTCTGGATCTTGGAGCACCCCCATCCCTCACATACAGGGTTTTTGCTTGGCTCCTCTCATGGGGCTAGATTTGGGACATTTCTCCCTCCCCACCAAGGGTGAGGGGCCAAGGGATCTCACTACGCCTGTCTGCCCACCTACTCTGCTTCCTCTGTCCTTCTTAGGCTTCTGTCTTTTGCTGATTCCTCTTCCTTACCCAGTGGCTTCTGGTTCCCTGAACTCGCCTTGGGGCAAGGCCTGGGAGGGGAAGCCTATCCACTGCTCTCCGAGTTCTTGGCAGCCTGGCCCGGGTGGGTAGACTATAAGCAGGACTGGCTCGGAGTCTGTTCTGCTCTGACTTTGCTCCCCTTGGTTAATAAACATGAATGCTTGATTCTCAAGAGCCGGGCCTCCAGACTCTTCTGTGTTCACAAGGGGAGAGGGTAGAAAGAGCAGGTTTGGGGTGGGGCCTCCAAATTTCAGTAATGTTAACCCCAGGATCTGGTGGGGCATGAGCTCAGTGGCGGGCCTGGCATGAGACTTGCTCACAGGGGTTCCTCATGGCCCTGGCAGGTTGGTGAACTAGTCAGCCTCTCATAGAAGAGGCAGCTGAAACCCACCCACAGGGTAAGTTGGAATAGAACTCAGTCTCCTGCCTTTTGTCCCAGGGTTCCTTTCTCTTGTACCAGGAACAGACCTTCTGGGGAGAAATCGATGGGGGTGCATGAAACCATGCCTGTTCTGCCCTCTTTGACACCCTGCCCAGCTCCCAAGGGGGCAGGAAGCTCAGAGAGGGCAAACTTTGAACTTGAGTTCCTGTAGGTCATTGAACAGGGACTGGAAGTGGAGCTCTTGGAGGAAGAGGAACTCAGGATGGAGAGAGCAAAGTGAGTGACCTTGCCGCCAGCCCCGAATGACCCTGGCATGACTCTGAGCCTCAGTGGGAAAGTTGGACAGCACAGTCTTCTTTGAATTGGGACACTCTTGGGCCTAGGTCCTTTGTGCCCACATTGCAGCACCTGGGGAAAGGGGAAGAAGGGGCTGGCACCCGGCTTTGAGGTCTCAACTCTTTCAGGTACTCTACCAGGCGGGTTACCTACCAGGAGGCCCCATTCCTGGGCCTGGCACACAAAGGACGAAGGCCTGGGGTAGCTTCTGGCCCCAGTCCCCATCCCCCAGGGGAGGAGTGGAGAGAGGCTGGGTGGTGTTTCCTCTCCCGCAGGCAGCCAAGCCTGCTCCACTCAGAAACAGGAAGCGCTAATGGGGGTGCTGGTGACAGGTTTGCTGTAGGTCTTATTTTAAGCATAAAGAGGAGATTTCCGCTGGGCTGTTGACAAACAGCCAGCTCAGCCCAGCTGTCTGTCTGACAGTCTGTAACCAGTCCCCAGGGGCCAGGGCTAGACCTGGTGGTTTGGGGAAAGAAGGAAAATTGGGTACTAAAAGAGGATAGTGTCAGAGCTCACCAGAAGGGAGTACCCTCTTATGGTACAGATGGGGAGACTGGGCATGGGGGGGGGCAGCAACAGAGCTGGGGACGGGGCTTCGTGGGTCCTCTTGCTAAGGGGGTGAGGGGTCTGCAGAGGTTGTGGCTCTTGAGGTGGCAAAGACCAGCCTCAGGGCACTGGACTGGAATCCTGGGCTAAGCATTACCCTCTCTGTGACCTGCCAGTCCCAGCGACCCAGTGGGGTGGGGATGGAAAGCTGGCTGCAGCTGACATGTGAAGGAGCTGGTTCGAGTCCCAGGACCGGTGGGTGGTAGGGCTGGCAGACCTTGTTTCTGGAGGAAGTTCAAGTCCTGGGCTCAGGCACTTCATACCCATCCTTCCACTGAATCCGCAGGGTAAGCCTTTGAGGGTCAGGGGTCTTGTCTTAGAGCAGGAGGCTGAGGTTCAGGGAAGGGTCGTGGCTGATGGACTTGGGACACAGCAGGTCTGCACTAGAGCCTGGGGTCATACCCTGGCCCTGACGGACACCCCAGTCAGCCGCACTCTGGATTCCTGATTCTCCCAATATATCCTCCACCTCTGTTTCCAGTCTGCAGTCTATGGCCTTTCCTCTTGGTCACTTATTGAGCACCTACTAGGTGCCTGGCAGCAGACAAGATAGATATGGTCCCTGCCCTCGTCTCAGGGAAGGGAGTGAGCAACTAACCAACAGCCATACATCATGGAATGCCAAGCAAGTGCATCTGGGGGCTTCTGCTCTAAGAACAGGGCAGTTCCCAGGATCTGGGTCTGGAGGTAGCAGAGAAGGGCACCCAAGAGGACTTGTTGGAAAGAGAGCAAGCAGGGATTCTTGGAAGTGGGAAGGCTCCAAGCTGAGACTTGACTTCTACAGAGGCAGCCTGGCTGTAAGAGGGCACTTCCCCTGCCAGATTCTGGAGCCTTTTTCTGCAGAAGGAGTGGCTGGGGGCTTCTGCCACTCCCCCCACCCCTCACTGACAGCTTGTCAGCCTCGGGGATCTGCAGAAACAGCCTCTCTATTGTTCCACCTCCAGTTGGAGAGGGAGCAGCAGTGAGTGGCAGTCACCACTTTTCAGCCCCTTTGAGGGCTTGCAGCTGCTTCCCTGTCTTCTGGGGCTGCCCGGCCTCCAGAAGAGGTCCCCGGGCCAGCCTGGGCCCAGCTGCCTAGCCCTTAATTAGGCAGAGATGAGACCTGCTCCCTGATCTATTTCCCACCAGCTAATTATACGCACGTGGGCTTGGGAGCTGGGCCACCTGGCTGCCCATTTCCCTCATGAAGGTATCATGGGTCCCGGGGAAAGACAACTCTCCACCCCCATATTTGCAGGACCTCAGTTTTCCCTGAGAAATAGTTCTGGTTCTGCTACTGAGGCATTTGAGGGGGCAAGAGGAGGCGCCCATCCTACCTGACATCCTGGGAATGCAGAGGGACTTAGGAGGAGCCAAAGAATTGGGCTATTGATCCCTGACTCTGGGATGTCAGCTTAGGGAGGGGACACCAGCCAGCACACGGCGACAGCTGCTCCTTGGATAGATGTGAACACGGGAGGGCTTGGAGTTGGGCAGATCCATCCAGGCCCAGGACAGAACACCCTGTCCAAGTTCTTAAAAAAATGAGTATTTTTTTAGGTGATTTGTATTTTTCTCCAATATTTTATTAGGGAAAATTTAAAACGTACAAGAAAATTGGAAGAATTGTACACGGACACACTCATATATACCTGCCACCTAGATTCACAGTTGTTAATGTTTTGCTTTATTTGCTGTCATGGATTTGCCCATCTGTCCCTCTGTCCGTCTATTAATGCAATGTATTTTTTGAAGCTCTGCAAAGCAAGTTGCAAGCATCAGTATGCTGCCCTTAAGCACTTCATCATGCATGTCATTAAGTAGAGTTCAGCATTTAAGGTTGTTTGCTCGTTCTGGGGGGAAGATAACATTTACATCCAGTGAAATGCACAGATTTTAAAAGTACCATTTGACAGGTTTAGACAAATTCATACAGCACTCAAATCCTGCTCGGGATATAGAACTGCACCATCGCTCCAGAAATTTCCCTCATGTCCCTTCCACATCGATTCCTGCCCCCACTTCCTCGAGTTTATCTGTATAAATTAAACAGCACTAATAAAAAACAGCATTTGCTTGTTCTGCCTCTTCTGTCTCCCAACCCTGTTCCCCAAAGGTAACCACTTTCAACTCTTTTAACTATTCCCTCCGTATTTCTAATTAGTGTGCTTCCCCTGCTGTTCCTTGATTGGTTAATTTTAGGCAAATACTGACCGACTGATTTCCCAACTGTGCCCTATAAAGTCCGACTGCCTGGGTTTGGATTCCAGAACTTCCCCCTCCTGGCTGTATGACCTTGGGAAAGTGACTTAACCTCCTGGCCCTCAGTTTCTTCATTTGTAAAATGGGGGTAATAAGAATTTAGGATTTGGGATTGTCGTGAGGATTCAACATGTAAAGTGTTTAGAACAAGGCACATCACCCAGTAAGTGGTCAACATGTTTCTTTTTATACTTATTGTTATCGAGGAAGGTTTAGGTTTTAGTTACTGCCTTTCTTTCAATCTACATTTATTTCAATTTTTCGTTAAGTGACTATTTAGTGTTATTCTATTATGACTATGTAAGTACTGTTTCCTGTTAAGGAAGTTGGATATTATGGTTACATTTCCTTCCTAGCACAACTTTTAGTTCTTCCTGGAGTCGCTAGCTGCCTTGGTTTTCATTTGCTTAATTTCCACTGAACCTATCCTTATTTCTTCTGACACCCTTCGTTTCTTTATGGTCACACAGGGCAGATCACTTACGGTTTCTAATGTCCCTCTGAAAGCTCTTCAAGTGCTTTTTTAACATTCCCCCAACCCCACCCTTTAAAATAGAGGAACCGACTTTATAACTAAAATCTCAAGCACAAGTGAACTCTGAAGATTGCGCTCTGTGGATAAGGACTTGTGAGCGCCCACTTGTGCCAGGTGCTGTGCTGGGCACGAAAGCAAGCTAGACAGAAGTGTCCATGCCTGCGTGGGTCTCAAGTGAGCAGCCCACTCTCTCAAGGGTGGATTAGAACTTAAGCCAAGGCTCTGGTCCCAGGCCTCTCCATTCCTGTCAGCCCATCCTGGAAATCTCAGGCCCTCGGGGAGTCCAGCTTCACTGAAATATCAAATGGTGATCATTTAGTAATCACTCTGCAGTTGCGTGTTCTGGGGGCTGGGGGCTGGGGCTCCCCACCCCTGCCCTCGAGGCACTCACAGTGGAGGCTGAGATGGTGGGAGAGGGTGCGTGGAGGAGTGGGCTGCTCAGGGGAGAGGTGCCATTGAAGGTGGGCTCTGATGGGTGAGGGGGGAAAACAGCTGTGACCACCTGCCAGTGTCGAGAATATATGTGAATTACCATCGTGAATCCTCTCAACAACCCTTTGAGGGAGGTAATGTTTTTGTCCTGGGAAAACAGACCAGGAGAGTCTAAGTGTCTAGCCCAAGGTCACACAGCTAAGAAACTGGAGCCAGGATTTGAATCCACAGCCCAGTCCTTCACCACACACTGCACTGCCTCTCACAGGCTGGCTCTTCACGCCTGTCACCTCCCCATCCTGTGGATGGTCCTCTCCCATCTGCCCATCGGTGTGGATCTCTGGCTCATCCTATGCCCTTTACTTGATTCACTTTATTCATTCAACAAAAGTCTGCTGGGCACCACCGGGGACATAGAGCTTAGGCAATGTGACCCTCTCATCCCCAGATTGGCATTGCATCAACACGTGGGCAGCCAGGAGGGTGTTCTGGGTGGAGGGATATGTGAGGATGGGTGAGGTTGGGTGTGCGTTTGTGACCTGCAAGGGCATGTGAGTGTGTGGGTGCCAGCAGCTTTTTTTTGGAGGGTCATTTGTTTACCTTTGCATGTACATGTGCAGGTGTTGCCTGCAGAGTGTGTGTTCATCAGGTATGTGTATCAGTTAGCCTTTGCTGTGTAACAAACCATCCTAAATGCAGTGGCAAACAACAATTTTTGTTAGCCCGTGATTCTAAGCCTAGGCAATCTACTCTGGCTCAGCTGGGCAATTCTTCTTCTGATCTTGCTTGGGTTCATTCGAGGAGGTGTGATCAGCTGAGGCTGTATGGTCTCAGATGACCTCACTCACATGCCTGGAAGTTGGCAGGCTGCTGGAGTTCCTCAGTTCACCGCCAGGGAATGAGCCAGCTTGGGCTCATATACATGGTGGTCTCAGGGTTCCACATTCAGGGAGAGACAACAAGCTCCAATGCACACGTGCTTTTTAAGCCTCTGCTTGCATCATGGCTACTAATATCCCATAGGCCAAAGTCACCTGGCCAAGTCAGACTCAAAAGGTGGAGAAACAGAATGCCATCTCTTAGACACATTGCAAAAGCGCATGAGCACAGGCATGGGGGAATTATTGCAGCCAATTTTCAAACAACATGCCATAGTCTATGGGTGTCAGGTAAAGTGTTGGGCAAAGTACTGAGCTTTTGATTTACACAAACCTGGGTTTCAGTCCTGGATCTGCCGCTTACTTTCTGTGTGACTTTAGGCAAGTTGCTTCACCAATCCGAGCTTCTGCAAACTGGATAAAATTCAATGAAATGATATGATCTTTATATTGTGCTTTTGGTATCCATTTATTCATTAATGCAACACATTTTTTTTTTTTTGGCAGATCTACTCTGTGCCAAACCCTAGTAGTACCCTAGAGATATTGCAGTGTACAATATGGGCCAATACACCTGCCCTGGGGAGCTTACAATATAACGTGTGGGCAGACATTAACTGATCATCTCAAGAACTAAGATGAGGGCCCGGAAGGACAGGTCTACGTTGGTAGAATGGGTTGCTGACCTGGCCAGGGAGGTTTGAGAAGCCTGAGATATATGCACTGACATGTGAAGGATACAAGGGAGTAAAACAGGAGAAGAGGGAATGGAGTGGAACAGGAATCCATTTTGAGAGAACAGCATGTGCGAAGGCCCTGTGGTTCATAGGGTAGGTTTAGGAACAGAGAGAAGGTGGGTGAAGTTGGATTTGTATCATAAGGGCCAGCCTGTGTGGGGCTGTTGGAGCCACTGCTAGGAACTGGCCTTTGAACAATGTATTTACCTTGCCAGGCAGCCTAAAAACTCAAAGGCCTTACTCTAACCTGCAAAGCGCTCGTGATCTGGTCCCCTATTAGTCCTCAATCTCTCCTACTCAGTTACTTTGCTTCAGCCATGCTACCTGCTTGCTGTTCCAGGAAGACATCAGCCACGTTCATACCCCAGGGCCTTTGCACTTTCTGTTTCCTCTAGATACACACGTGGCTCATTCTCTTACTTCATTCAGGTCTCTGTCTACCTGTCATCTTCTCAGAGAAGATTTCTCTGACCCCTTCCCCCAGCCCTCTCCCAGCTAAGCCATTAGCGTCTGACAGTCTCTAGCTCCCTGCCCTGGCTTTTTTCCTAGCATACATGATCCCTTCGTTTATATTAACAGAGCTACAATATTTATTTATTGTCTCTTACTAGAATGAAGCTCCAGGACACAGTGACTTTGCTTTGCTCTAGGCTGTGTTCCCTTCCTCTGGGAACAGTAGGTGTTGGATGGAAAGAATGAGTGAATAAATAGTATGCTGGAAATAATTGGCTCCTGAGAATTAGGAGGTCTGAGTTCAAATCTAGCTGAGAGACCCAGTTAAATTGTTTGCCTCTCTAAGCCTCGGTTTCCCTAGTTGTGCCTTGAGGCATTTGTGGTCTGTGGGAGGTTCGAGGTTGGGAACAAAGATCCCAGGTTGTGGAGGGAACAGAGTTGTGGGGGAGGAAGGGAACCGGACACTCCTGGTGAAGATAAAGCCTCTCTGGGAATGAAAATAGCTCAGTCCAGTTCCTAGGTTGGCCCCTCACCCTCGCTGGAGCCAGGAGGGCTCTATCTGGAGCCTGCCAGCTTGGCGCTGGGCTGAGATGGAGGCTGCCTGACAGCTGGGCCAGGCAGTCCTGGGAAGTTTGTAAGAGTGAGCTCTGCCTGCAGGATGCCCCTGGCCTCCCTCCCCACCTATCCCTTAATCCTCGACATGCCTGCAGACTTTGCAGCTTGCAAAGCTCTCTTGGTCTGTGTCTAATTTCACCCTGCACAGTAGCTACTTTACCGGTGGGGCCCCTGAGGCTCAGAGAGGGTAGCTGTCTCATTAAAGCTCCACAGTCAAGACATGGTATAGCAGTGATGCAAACCCAGTCCTGGCCTGCCTCTGCCCTCGGGTTTGGATATGTCAGTGTGTGTGTGCATGGGTGAGTGCTTGGTTTGGCGTGACCCCCAGTTGAGCCTCAGTGCCAAACAGGGCGCCCCCTTCACCCTTGGCCCTCAGATCTCTTATAGGGAGGGCATGGGGTTACCAAGCAGGGTGGGCTCGGCAGGGCTCAAAATTCTGAGTTCTCACGAGAAGCTAGAATCTCAAAAAAAAACGTTTAGTATGGGTCATTTTCTCACTGTTTAAATGTGGGCAACAAATTAGATTTAAAAGTACTCTAGGCGAAGGGTACGATGCTATTGATGACACCAGTGTTTGTGACAGCAAACCATTGACTGTGTCCACCAATGGGAAGCCACCAGACAAACTGTAGCCCCACCTCGCAGCGGAACCTGTGCACTTTGACCGCCTCTGAGGGGGAGAACCTGCTGGCTGGAGGTGGGGGGAGGCGGGGAGTGGCTCCCTTTTTACCTTTGGGACCTTTTGAATTTTGAAACATGTTAATGTGTTATCTACACAGAGAAAATGCAAATCAATTTAAACAAGACTAGAGTGAAAGAGCGTAGACAAGAAGCCTGAAGCACACAGACAGACAAACAACGGGCCTACAAGGCTCCGCCGGCTGCCGCCCCATGGGCAACCTCGGGCCGCATTCTGGGCTCTGGCCAGCTTGGTTTTGTGGCTCCACCCTCTACGTTAATATTTTGGTTCCACCACACACAGCCCCCACAGGAAACCGGCCAATGAACATCAGGTTCTGGGCTGGGCCACCCGCCAAGGCTGGTGGTGGGCATGACACAGGCCCAGATGCCTGAGTGATGAGGCAGCCTGGAAGGAGTGATGACACTTCTATCGTCTCTCAGGCCCTGCCGGTTTGGAGTTTGTCTTGCAACATCCACGTAGGTGAACAAACACTTCCTATCAGCCATGCCCTTCAATTAACGCTGAACCTTCAGGGACTGACCCCATCCATCCATCCATCCATCCATCCATCCATCCATCCATCCATCCATCCATCTATCCATCTATCCAATTTTCATTGAGCACCTACTGTGTGCCAAAAACTTTTCTAGGCATAGATATATCAGAGAACAAAATAAACAAAAATTTCTGCCCTTGTGGAGTTCACATTCCAATGGGAAGAGAGGCAATAAATACAGATACCAGATGGTCACGGTACCTATGGACAAAACAAAGCAGGGCAGGAGGTTTACGGATATATAATTAATAAACAACAAAACTAACCCTTTTAGGTACGTCACTTGGTGGGTTTTGATGGTTGTATACATCTGCGTGTCCACCCCTGCAAACACATCATAGAATATTGCAATCATCTCGTAAATTCCTTCATGCCCCTTTGCAGTCCATCCTCTGTTGCCACCCACTCTCCACCTAAGAAGCCACTGATGTGTTTTCTTTCACCGTAGATTAGATTTCTCTTTTCTAGATTATAATAGACATGGAATCACAAAGCATGAGTCTGGCTTCTTCCACTCAGCAAAATGCATTTCGTATTCATCCACATGGCAGGTATCAGGAGCCTGTTTCTTTTTATGACTAAGTCATATACCATGGTGTGGACATGCCATGTTCAGTTTATCCATTCAACCTGTTGATGGACATTTTGGGTTGATTCTACTTTTTGGCTTTTGCAAATAAACCTGCTGTGAACATTCATGTACGAGTCCTTGTGTGGATATGTATTTTCACTTTTCTTGGGTAAATACCCAGGGGCAGGGTTGCTGGGTGTGATGGGAAGTGTGTGTCTAACTTGATCAGAAACAGAAATTGCGTTTTTAAATAGTGGTCAGGGGAGGCCTCCCTGGCAGTGTGTCATTTCAGGAGAGGCCTGAAGGGGGCGAGGGGGCCTCGCGTGTACCAGGTGGGGGGACCCAGAGGAGGAAGCCAGCCTGGAGTGTCCAGGGACTGCCTGGAGGCCTGCGTGGCTGGAGCGGAGTGAGTCAGGGGAGAGGCATAAGGGGGCGTGGGTGTGTGAGTCATTTTAGGGCCATGTGGGGGTGGGGTGGGGTCTGAGCAGGGGTGGGACGGGGTCAGACTTGGCTCCTGGCACTGCCCCCTCTGGCTTCCCAGCGAGAACAGTGGAGGGCGATGATGGTGGAAGCAGGGTACGGGAAAGGAGGCTACTGCAATGGTCCAGGCGAGCTGAAGGAGGCTTGGGGCTGGCTGGGGGAGGTGGGGGATGAGGAGTTTTGGATTCTGGATCTATACTGAAGGTGGAGCCCATAGGACTTGGGAATGTATTGGAGGTGTGATGGAGGGAAATAGGGACAAAAAGGAGGCTAGGACCCAAGGATGGCCGCAAGGAGCTGAGAGGAAAGCAAGCAGCCAGCAGGAAAATGAGGGCCTCAGCTTTGCAGGCACAACAAACTGAACTCTGTCAACAACTCGAACGAGCTTGGAAGAGGACCCAACTATGCCATGCCCGGACTTCTGACCTACAGAAACTGTGAGAAAATAAATGGATGTTGTTTTAAGTGGCTACGTTTGTTTTAAGTTGTTATTCAGCAAAAGAGACCTAATATAGGCATCCTAGAATCATACAGTGTTAGAGCGAGAAGGGTCCCTGGCAACCACTGAGTCCAACCTCCTCATATGCAGATGGGGAAACTGAGGCTCAGAGAACAGACAGGAATGGAACCTTGGTTCCTACAAGGAGGCAACAGCAGGGAGAAGATGCCTCAGCCCTGGAGGCCCTACCAGGCACCAGTGCTTGCCCCTCAGCCCACTCCTACTCCTTTGGGGCACTGACCTTCCCCCTACCCCAAGAGCAAGCTTCTGGCCACCCACCGAGTAGCTTTAGCTCCTGGGGCAGCAAGCTCGGGCAGGCCCCTTGCTGGGGCAGTTCTGATGGCCAAGAGATAGGCAGAGCCCCCACCCCCACGGACAGAGCATGGGCCAAAGGTACCTCTGGAGCATGTCCAAGTCTGGGACCCCAGGGAGAGGAGAGAAAGCACAGGCTTAGGTCACAGTTTCCTCCTCTAGAATCTCAGCCCTGGCACTCACCAGCTGTGTGGCCCTGAGCAAGGGGCTCCCCTTTTCTGCGCGGCAATGCCCCCACCTATAAAAGGAAACACAAATGCTTTTCTCCCGATGGATACGAGGCATCAATGAGCTGAAGCACAGATGCAGGCTTCCAACCTCTTCCTCCTCAGGGGCCTCATTTTCCCCCATCTGCTAAATGGTCTTGCACGCTAGATGTGTTCTGGGGGCCCTCCCAGCCCTAACAGTTGACTGTTTTAGGAGCTCAACTGCCTGGGTTTAAATTCTGCCTCTGCTGCTTACTAACTATGTGACCTTGGATAATGTCTCTGAGCCCCAGTTTTGTCATCCATAAAATGGGCTATTAATAATAACTACATGACATGGGAGATGCATGTCAGGTACCTGGTAGGGTGCCTGGAGAATGTCAGCTGGTTTTACTGTCATCCTCACCAGCATCATCCTATGAGGCTGAGAGTCCCAGGGCAAGGGACGATCGGTCCCCTTCCGGAGGTGTGTGGACTGGGCGGGGCCTGGGTACACTTCCACAAAAACAAAACTCGTCCTTTCACCCGAGTCCTCTGCCTCGGCACCCACCTAAACCCAGGCCCCAGAGATCACAGTGCCTCTAAGTGCTAAAGGTTTGGGGCAACGTAATCATTTATTTCTCATTTGCTTCTGTTCCCAGTTCTAACAATGACCGATTTCCTCTGGAGGGACAGTGTATTCGTTCTTAGGACTGCGGGAACAGCTCACTCCAAACTGGGTGGCTTTACACAGCAGAAGCTTATTCTCTCACAGTACAGGAGGCCAGAGGTCCGAAATCGAGGGTTGTCGGGGCTGGTTCCTTCCGGAGGCTCTGGGAGGAGAAGCTGTTTCTTGCCACTTCCTAGCTTCTGGTGGCCGGCAGCCCCCCGCAGCCCTTGGCTTGTAGCCGCATCACTCTGTTCTCTGCCTCCTTTGTCACCATTTCCTCTTTCCTGTGCATCTGGGTTTCTTTATTCAACTCTCCTTCCCTTTCTCTTATAAAGTCCCCAATCATTGTGTTTAGGGCCCTTATCCAGTATGAATTCATCTTGATTTGAAAATGTTTGTAATTTCCAAATAAGGTCACATTCACAGTTTCTGGGAGCTAGGACTTGAATGTGTCTTTTGGGGGGACACAGTTCAACTCACTACAGATGGCTGTAGCTTGTGCACATTTCTGAGGTGGAGATGCGTGTCATAGACACTGATGGGAGCGGACATCGCTATGACATCCTCACTGGCTGTGCACCCTGTCCTCTGACCGTGGCTGAGTAGCTGGTGTTAACAGATACCTATGCGGGCTGGGCAGCTGAGAGTCTCTCCTGGGGAATTTGAAACTTGAAGGGAGGGTGTGTGGGCAGAGGATGGTGGGGGATGAGTCATCGCCACTCAGCGTCCTAGGGAGGAGGGGCCCAAGCTCTACCACTGAGCTCCCTTCCCTGAGGAGCACACATGCTGGGGTTCACTCTTCCCCCATCCTGGGAATCCCTTCCCCGAAATCCACTGTGGTCCTTTGGTTAGTTGGCTTCTGGTGTTTGCCACTCAAGTCCTCTGAGCTGATATAGGGGGACACAGCATTGTCTGGGTTGAGGGAAGACTATAGAATGGAGCAGTTACCCATTTGTTCCATACAGGTGACTGTGGGATGGTAGAAAGAGCGCTGGGCTCAGGGTTTGGTTCTCCATGACTTTCTGACTGTGTGATGTTGCACAAGTCACTCAGCCTCTCTGTGTGGTCCAGTGGATGGGGCCAGGGAGGAATTTAGGCTTAGATTCCTGAGCCTGTGATCTGGGGCTCCATGCTTCACTATTGTAACTGCCTCCTGGTGATGAGTGAAGGGTGAGTTTCTGCTACATGAAAGCCAAGTGATGCAGAGGTACAGGGTGGAAGGAAGTTTCACCATGGGTGAAACAGAGCCAAATGGTGGGACTATAATGTCATCAATACATGGAGTGAGGTAGAAACGTGTGAAGAGCCCAAAAGAAATGGCATCATCGTTGAATGTCCCACATTCATACTGTCAGTAGTGATTCAGGCTCAGCAAAGCCACCTCATTCATATCACTAACTTAATGTTGCATTGATGTGGTGGCAGCAGAGCTTAGTGGTTGGGGCCACAGGCTTAAGAATCACGCCTTCTGGGTTCAAGTCCATCGCCCCCCTTGACTAGTCCTCAGACTTGGGAAAGTCACTCAACCTTTCTGAGTCTCAGCTTTCTCATCTCTAAAATGGAATTAAAGTTGCCTACCCAATTCCCTCCTCTCCTTTTTCTTTATTAACCACACCCTGATTTTCTCCTGGAGGCAACTAACCACTTAAAAGACTTTACTTCCCAGCCTCCCTTGCAACTTGTCCAATGAGTAGTAGTTATTAGGTGAGGCTTCTGGGAAATATCCTTAGAGAAGATCGACCAGGTGAAAGGAAAGCCCATTTGCCCTTCCCACTCTTTCTCTTTCCTACCTGGAGCTCATTATGGCTGGAGCTCCAGCAGCCATCTTGCCTCAAGAGGTGACTTTGAGGATGGAAGTCAAATGCTATGGGTGAAGCCACATGAAGCTGTTGTGACCCTGGGGCATTGATAATACCACGGAGACTGCACATGATGATGATGACTACTTCTTCCTCCTCCCAGAAATTTTCCTTTCCTATCTACTTGGTCTTAAGCCAACCTCTAAGTGAGGTAAGTGAAGGATGCCGCGATGAGATCCTAGGAGAGGTGGCACATGCTGGCTGCCGGGTGAAGCCTGGGCTCAGAGTGAGGGTCTGTGGATTCCCCAGGACTATTGCCAAAGGGCAGCGCATGGTGTCCAGCCCAAGTTCTCATTATCCAGATGGGGAAACTGAGACCCAGGAGGGAAGGGCTTTGCACTGAGTTCCAATGTGTGCTGCTTCACGTATCAGCTGCCCTCCCTCCACCTGACTAGCTGAGTCCATTTCTGTTTGTCAGGAAATACTTTTATAATTTTTTTTTTGAAATAGAAAGTTAGGGAGAAGGAAGGAAATATAAAAATTCACATTAAATACTCCAAACCAATTCACATGGTGGAAGAGACAGAAAAGCAAGACAAGGGGATACAAAACATGTGCACACTGTGGGCACACGTGTGATACTAGGGCCTGTGGGCCTGGAACGCGCGTGGGTTGTACATTATTGAGTTTGAGAATTAGACCTAAGCATGCATATGTGCTTCTGGGCACTGGCCCTGGCCGACGATTTTTAGCTGGTGGAAGATGGGAAGGCAAAGGTAATCATTTTGGGGATAAAAAATCTGGCTCCAAATTCTGAGCCCACCCCCACACTGACTGCCTGTGCAACCTTGAGCTGATTAATTGACCTTTCTGAGGCTCAGTTTCCTGAATGTGAAATGGGGCCACCTTCTCAGGGTTGGGTGGGGTTCAGGGAGATAATGAAAAAGCCAGCACCAGGATGCCATGGTCTGCAATAACGGGTCCCAAACCCCAAGTGACTTAAGTAAAAATCGTATTATCTGGCGAAAGGCAGTCTTCAGGGATGGCTGATCCGGGAGCTCCGCGATGTCATTCTACACCCAGGCTCTTTCTGGTCCTCCACGAGGCCCTCAGCCTTCTCAGGTTGGTCCCAAGCACAGTTTCCATTGCAGTCAAGAGAGAGAAAACCCCTCTACCTGCCCAAACTCTAAGTTTCCCTCTGTAGTATGGTTAAACTAATTTGAGTCACATGAGCAGCCCTGGCAGCCATAACCAGGGCAGCCTGGTTTCTACTGGGACTGCCCCAGACGAAAGGTGAAGAGGGGAGCCTGGGCTGTGTCCTTGCTGCTTAGGGGGCTTCTGGTGGGTGGGCTCAAATGGGGTGCCGACCAGCGCCAGCAGAGACCCAGTGAATGACCCTGTCTGCAAGGGCGGGACTCGAACTTAGTTCCCGAAGCGGTCTGCGCCAGAGCTGGGGTCCAAGCCGGCTGACCCACTCACAGGCCGCAGCTTGCTGCGGTCCACGCGCAAACATGAGTGACTGTGCATTATTAAACCTGATAGCGATTTTCACAGCCTGGGGGCTACTGTGGGCTGTTCTCTGTATTAAGCAAATGCATGCAAATATCTCGAGGCAGGTGTGAGGCACAGGGATCTCTGTTGCTCTGCGTGGGTGTGCATGTATGGGTGGGTGGGGGTGGGTGTACGCGATGCATGTGAGAAGAGGGAGCTGTCACTCCTTTTCCACTTGGAGCCTTCTCTTTGACTTCCAGGACCCCTTTGATTAACTTCATCCCATATTCCCTGGGCCCCCCGGGGCTGAAGGGCTGGGCGGGGGTGGGAGGGTCAGGTGGAATAGGGGTGGGAGGACAAGCCTTGTTCCAGGGCTCAGCTGCTGGCTGGAGGCTGGACCTGTGACCTGGGCCTAGCTTTGGGGAGGATGGGGAGAGCGGAGTGGAGGGAGGCAGCTGCCTTCGTGAACCCTTCCCTCGCGGACCTGTTCTGACTGAATGCATCTAAGACCACAGGTCCCAGGCCAGGCTGCCTGTGGGGAGTGAGTGGCAGAAAGCACCCCCCAGGGGTCTTGGGGCCCATAGCCTGGGGGTGGGAGGGGCAGTTCCAGGGGGGTCTTTGGATCTTGGCCACCTGGGTGGCAGAGCTGAAGGCTGTCCCTTCGACTCAGCCCCTGGGACAGCAGTCCCCTGAACAGGCCCTCTGTTAGCAACACCTCTCTTCCAGAATCCCCGCCCCTGCTCCCCACGTTTACTTCTTAAAGTATTTTTCCAAAGTTCCTGGCAATTCTGGTTGTTGTTTTCTTCTTCAAGGTTAAGTGATATCAATAAAATAACAGATGTCGTGTGGATTATTTGTGGTCATCATTTGTTAATTCTCATACCTGCACCACACTGGATTAATTTGTTAATTCTCATACCTGCACCACACCACCCTCTCTGCGTTGTGTTTTGTACAGGGCTGGTGAGGGAGAGTGGACAAATCATGGCAGGTCACTTCATCTCATTTCAAAAATTGGGACACTTGCTTACTGAGTTGTGAAGATTATATGAAATATTGCATTTCTTCTATTCTCAATGGTAGACTCTCTGAGGAACTTTGGGCATGGAGAGAAAATAATAACTTGCATTTTGTCAAACTTATTAACTTTTTTTGGATTTTTAAAAAACATCCCCGCAAATGTTTCCTTGTGTGTACTTCAGAAGAAAATGTGGTCTCAGAGCACGGGCTCTGGGAGCTCTTGTTTGTCTGTGGGTTACAGAAAAGATGAAAATACTTTGTCCAGGTAGCTGGGGCCACTTCACAGTCCAGTCGCTAAGCCTCTTTTGCAGCTCCATTTGCAATCGCATCCGTGGTGTCTGCTACTCGGTTTCCATTACACGCTCACTATACGCTCAGGGCCTGTGTTCAGAAGGGCTCCTTTCTTGTTTTCCTGGTCAGCTGTTCCCATCTTGAAATTCTTAATAATTTTACCTTTGCCTTTGCATATGGTAAGTGAAATCCAATGGGACAGTGGAGCATGCATGTGAGCAGAAGAGATACATGCAACATAGGCGTCCATCATTCCTTGCTTTCCTGTCTCCTTGACCACAGAATTCTAGTAGACCTACAATGCATGGGAGCTCATTCAAAGAGAATACAAGGTAAGCATGCTACATCTATGACGAGTTCAAACCTGAAGTTTCTCAGTTGCAGAAAGAAGGCATTGGCGTTCTAAGAAACATGGGCAATCAAGGAACTTGTGTCATATCCTTTCTAATTCGTGTTACTTCCCTGTATTAGTCAACCTCTCACACTGAAAATGATGGCAGAGAAGGAAAGGGAAAGATAGGGCAACCCATAGCTCCTTTTCCTTTAGTCCTTCCTTATTCATTAGTGAGCTGAATGTCAGTAGGATATGCACATATCAAGAAGTGAAATAAAAAAGTTGAGTTAGTTTGGAGCTGCCTTTCCACTGTCTGGTAAGAATGCAATTCATATGCATGTACTAGCTACAAAATACCAATTGTGTAATTTCAGTGATTCCCCATATGAGTTAAATGTTCTTATGTTTGCCTTAAGACTGTCATTGCACAATATAAAGGGAATGGTTAAATGCATGCTAATAATTTAAATGCTTAACTTTTCTTTATTTAAAATCACTTTAAGTAGGGCAGTGCAACCATGGCTCAGTGGCAGAACTCTCGCCTGCCATTATGGAGACCCGAGTTCGATTCCTGGTGCCTGCTCCCTCCACCACCAAAAAAACAGCACATTAAGTAGCAAATAAAATGCATCATGACAAGTTTAGAGAGAGGCTGTGGAAGAAAGGAAAAAGTTTAATACTTTAGTACATATACCAGTGTTTTTTAATCCTTGCTTTTTAAACAAGTGGCCCCACATTTTCATTTTGCACTGGGCCCCAAGAGTTAGGGTGCTGGTCCTGGTTGGAATGCTGGCTGTCTGGATGCTGCCCCTCAGAGCCCAGCCGCCAGGCTGCTGGAGCTCTGACCGCATGCAAGCACAGGTGTCCCGGCCCGTGTCCCGGCCCAAGTCCCAGCGGAGTGCCGTCTGGGGGTCACCCCAGCCCCGGTGACAAACAGAAGCCTCCCGATAATTCTAGTTTCCCCACCACACCCCCTTCCAGATGTGTCCAGCCATGTGGGTTTTCCAGCCAAGGCCTCAGACACCATGAAGCAGAGACAAACCTTTTCTGCAGTACCCCTGTGAACTCCTGACCCACGGAATGCACGGGCATAATGCAATGCATGGAGGCGTTTTTTTATTAATTTTTAAAAATACCAAAAAACACCAAACGCAAACATTCTTAACTTTTGATCATTCTGTTTCACATATATAATCAGTAATTCACAATATCATCACATAGTTGCAGATTCATCATCATGATCATTTCCTGGAACATTTGCATCTATTCAGAAAAAGAAATAGGAAGAAAACAGAAAAAAATTCATACATATCATACCCCTTACCTCTCCCTTTCACTGATCACTAGCATTTCAATCTAAATTTATTTTAACACTTGTTCCCCCTATTATTTATTTTTATTCCATATGTTTTACTCATCTGTTGATAAGGTAGATGAAAGGAGCATCAGACATAAGGTTTTCACAATCACACAGTCACATTGTGAAAGCTATATCATTATACAATCATCTTCAAGAAACATGGCTACTGGAGCACAGCTCTACTTTTTCAGGCATTTCCCTCCAGCCTCTCCACTACATCTTGACTAACAAGGTGATATTTAATGTGTAAGAATAACCTCCAGGATAACCTCTCGACTCTGTTTGGAATCTCTC
>PVIY010032723.1:0-28757 GCA_004026745.1 Myrmecophaga tridactyla
ATCTAGATTCCAACTCTGTGAGTTTGCTTATTCTAATTAGTTTATAACAGTGAAACCATGCAATATCTGTCCTCCTGTGTCTGGCTTATTTCACTCAACATAATGTTCTCAAGATTCATCCACGTCATTGTATGCAGCAGGACTTCATTCCTTTTCACAGCTGAATAATATTCCATCAAATATATTTGGTTTATCCATTCACCGGTTCATCGACACTTGGAGTGCTTTCATCTCTTGGCATTGAAAATAAAACCACTATGACCATTGGTGTGCAAATATCTGAGTCCCTCCCTTCTGTTATTCTGGATATCTACCCAGTAGCAGGATTGCCAGTTCAAATGGAATTCTATACTTACCTCCCTCAGGAGCTGACACATTGCCTTCCATAGCAGCTACACCATTGTATATTCCTCCCAGTAATGAATGCATGTTCTGATTTCTCCGCATCCTCTCCAACACTTGTAATTGTCTTCTTTTTTTTTTTTTTCAGTAGTGGCCATTCTTGAGGCATGAAATGATATCTCATTGTGGTTTAGATCTGCATTTCCCTAGTAGCTAGTGATGTTGAGTATCTTTTCATGTACTTTTTAGACATTTGTATTTCTTCTTTAGGAAAATGTCTATTCATCTCTTTTGCCAATTTTTTAATTGAGTCATTTGCCTTTTTATAGTTGAGTTGTAGGAATTCTTTATGTAGTCCAGATATTAAACTCTTATTGGTGTGTTTTCACCAATAGGTTGCCTTTTCAGTTTCTTGGCAAAGTCCTTTAATGCTCACAGGCTTTTAAATTTGAGGAGCCCCCATTTGCTTTTGGTGTAAAGTCTAAGAAACCATTGCCTATGAAAAGATTTTGAAGATGCGTCCCTACATTTTCTCATAGGAGTTTTATAGTCCTGGTTCTTATATTTAGGTCTTTGATCCATTTTGAGTTAATTTTTGTATATTTTGGGAGATGGGGTCCTCTTTCAGCCTGTTGCATATGGATATCCAGTTCTCTCAGCATGATTGTTGAAGAGACATTTCTCTCCACTTGAATGGCCTTGGCAGCTTTGTCAAAAATAAATTTATCATAGATGTGAAGGTCTATTTCTGAACTCTCAGTTCAATTGCATTGGCCAATATATCTATCCTTATGCCAGGGCCACGTTGTTTTGACCACTATAACTTTGTAATATGCTTTAAGTAGGAAATGTGAGACTTCCTACTTCGATCTTCTTTTTCAAGATGTTTTTGGTTATTTGGGACCCCTTACCTTTCCAAATAAATTTGATCATTGATCTTTCCATTTCTGCAAAGTAGGCTATTGAAATTTTAATTGGGATTGCATTGAATCTGTAAATCATTTTGGGTAGAATTGACATCTTAATGATATTTAGTCTTCCAATCCATGAATATTGAATGTCTTTTCATTTATTTAGGTCTTCCTTGATTTCTTTTAGCAATGTTTTGTAGTTTTATGTGTACAAGTCTTTTGCATCCTTATTTACATTTATTCCAAGAAATTTAACTCTTTTAGTTGTTGCTGTAACTGGAATTTTTTTTCTTGATTTTTCTCCTCAGATTGTTCATTACTAGTGTATAGAAACATATCGCGTTTTGCATGTTGGTTTTGTATCCCACCAATTTGTTGAACTCATTTATTAGCTCTGGTACCTTTGTTGTAGTTTTTAGGGTCTTTCTATATACAGGATCACGTCATCTGCAAATAGTGAAAGTTTTACTTCTTCCTTTCCAATTTGGATGCCTTTTATTTCTTTCTCTTGCCTAACTGCTTCTGTCTAGAATTTCTAGCACAAGGTTGAATAACAGTGGGAGAAGTCGACTTTCTTGCCTTATTTTAGATTTTTAGAGTGAATGCTTTCAACCTTTCACCATTGATCATGATGTTTGATGTAGATTTTCATATATTCCATTTATCATTTTGAGAGAATGTCCTTCTATTTTTTTCTTTCAAAGTGTTTATATCAAGAAAGATGTTGGATTTTATCAAATGCCTTTTCTACATCAATCAAGAAAATCGTGCGTTTTTTCTCCTACATATTGTTAATATGGTGTATTAGGTTAATTGATTTTATTATGGTAAACCACCCTTGCATACCTGAGATAAAACCTACTTGATCATTGTATATAATTTTTTAGTGTGCTTTTGGATGTGATTGGCAAGTATTTTGTGGTGGATTTTTGTGTCTATATTCATAAAAAAAATTGGCCTTTAATTTTCTTTTCTTGTAGTATCTTTATCTGGCTTTGGTATTAGGGTGATTTTGGCCTCATTAGTTTGGTAATGTTTCCTCCTAGTCAGTTTTTTGGAAGTAGGATTGTTACTAATTATTCTTTGAATAAACTAGTAAAATTCCCCTGTGAAGCCATCTAGTGCTGGGCATTTCTTTGCTGGGAGGTTTTGATGACTGATTCCATTTCTTTACTTGTACTTGGTCTCATGAGGTCTTCTATTTCTTCTAGAGTCACTGTAGAAGAAAAATTGAGTGTTTCTAGAAGTTTATCCATTTCATATCAATTGTCTAACTTGTTGGCATAGAATTCTCTTATAATCCTATTTATTTCTGTGGGAACAATAGTAATGCCCATCCCCCTTTCATTTCTGATTTTATTTACTTTGTCTTCTATTTTTCTTTGCCAAGCTAGCAAAAGCTTTGTCAATTTTACTGATCTTTTAAAGAACTAAGTTGTGGT
Organism: Myrmecophaga tridactyla; assembly: GCA_004026745.1. NCBI lineage: Eukaryota > Metazoa > Chordata > Mammalia > Pilosa > Myrmecophagidae > Myrmecophaga > Myrmecophaga tridactyla. The sequence goes on from PVIY010032723.1 coordinate 2,696, forward strand.
TTTGTTAATTCTCTCTTTTTTATTCTCAAATTCATTTTATTTCTGCTATAATCTTAGTTCTTTCTTTCCTCCTGCTTGCGTTTGGATTAGTTTGCTCTTTATTTTCTAGCTTCTCCAGGTATGCAGTAAGACCTTGGCTTTTAGCTCTTTCTTCTTTTTTAATGTAAGCATTTAGGTCTATAAATATCCCTTTCAGCCTTCACTGCATCCCATACATTTCAGCATGTTGTGTTGTCATTTTTATTCATCTTGAGTTGTGGAGACCCAGAGCCCGGGCTCCCTCTCCATACTGAGAGTAAGATGCTGCAGATAGCCACCTGCATGACCTGGGCAGAAGTAAGTGGTCAACAGACCTCTTCAGGGACAAGAATGCACAGATGGTGTCATAAACCACTTATCTTGTAAAGCATTGAAACTCCTCTCTCCTGGCCACTGTTGATAACTTTGTCCTAAACCCTTAGAAACTGCCCCTTGTACTCCCGCCTTTGCAGGGTGCTATTTCCATTTTTCCAGACGGCCACCACCAGAACTTCTACTGTTCATAAGTCCTAATAAAACTCATGTCTAACTCTGTGCCTGCTGTGTTCTTTGGTCTTGGGGCTGTGCCGACCCAAGCCCTTCAAGAGTTGGATTAAGAATGACTATTTACTGATTTCTCTTGCAGTTTCTACTTTGACCCACTGATTCTTCAAGAGTGTGCTTAAAGATATATTCACAAATATATTTGTGAATTTTCCAGTTCTCTGTCTGATACTGATTTTTAGCTTCATTCCATTTTGGTCAGAGAAAGTGCTTTCTATGATTTCAGTCTTTTAAACTTTATTGAGACTTGTTTTCTGACCCCACATGTGGTCTATCCTGGAGAATGATCCATGGCACTCGAGAATATAAATCCTGCTGTAGTGAGTTGCAATGCTCTGTGTATGCCTGTTAGGGCTATTCATTTAGTTTACTAATCAAGTTCTTTGTGTCTTTATTGATCGTGTTTCTAAATGTTCTATATATTGATGAGAGCTGTGTATTGAAGTCTCCAACTATTACTATATAGATGTCTACTTCTCCTTTCAGTTTCCCCAGTGTTTGTCTCATGTATTTTTGGGGCAGTCTGGTTAGGTGCATAAGCATATATGATTGCTATTTCTTCTTGTAACTTGCCCCTTTTGTCAATATAGAGTGTCCTTCTTTGTCTCATATAAATTACGCATTTAAAGTCTATTTTATCTAATATTAGTATTGCCACCCCAGCCCTTTTTTGGTCACTGTTTGTGTGTAATATCTTTTTCCATCCCTTCACTTTCAAACAATTTGTGCCTTTGAATCTAACGTGTGTCTCTTATAGACAGCATACAGTTTTCTGCCTGTTACTGATTTCCAGCTTCATCTATTTTTGTCAGAGAAATGGAGAGGATAAAATAGATAAAAACTTTTTTATCCATTTTGCTAATCTATGTCATTTGATTGAGGAACTTAATACAATAACATTCAATGTTTTTCTGTAAAGGCAGTACCTATCTCAGCTATTTTATCCTTTGCTTTTTATATATCATATCTTTATTTTGTCCCTATTTTTACCCTTTTACTTACTCTTACTGATAATCTTCAGTTCTTTACTCTGCTCCAAGCTTCTCTCTCCTGTCTTTCTTTTCAGCCTACAGAGCTACCTTTAGTAAATTTAGTATGTCTTTTGTTGACAAACTCTATCAGTTTCTGTTTATCTGTGAATATTTTAAACTCTCACTTATTTTTGAAGGACAGTTTTTCTAGATAAAGAATTTTTGGCTGGCCATTTTTCTCTCTTAGTACCTTTCCTATATCACACCATCACCTTCTCATCTCCATAAGTTCTAATGAGAAATCAGCACTTGGTCTTACTGTGCTCCCCTTGTATGTGACAAATTGCTTTTCTCTTGTTGTTACCAGGATTCTCTCTTTATCTTTGGCATGTGTCATTCTGGTTTGTATGTGTCTCAAAGCAGGTCTATTAGGTTTTATTTTTTGGGAGTACATTGGACTTCTTGCAAATGTATATTTGTGTCTTCCGTAAATGTTGAGAAATTTGCAACTATTTTTTCCTCAAATATTCATTCTTCCCCCTTTTCCTTTTCTTCTCTTTCTGGGACATGCATGACACATGTTTATGTGCTTTGTACTGTCATTCAAATCCCTGCGATCCTGCTCATTGTTTCCATTCTTCTCTCTATCTGTTCTTCTGTCTGTAAGATTTCATTTGTCAATTCCTCCAGTTTGCTGATTCTTTCTTCTGCCTGTTCAAATCTTCTGTTGTATCCCTCTCGTGTATTTTAATCTATTCTATTGTGCCTTTCATCCCCATTATTTCTGTTATGTTTCTTTTTATACTTTTAAATTCTTCTTTATGCTCACCCAGTGTGTTCTGAATATCTTTTATCTCCTTAGCCATATTTTCCTTTGGAATCTCCTTGAACTGATTTAGAGGATTTGTTTGAGCATCTTTAATTAGTTGTTCCAAATTCTGTGTCCCCTCCAAACATTTTAATTTGTTCTTTTGACTGGGCTATATCTTTATTAGTATGGTTTGTAATTTTGTGCTGATATCTAGGTGGAAAGTTATCTTGGATTTACTCTGAAAGTCAGTTTCTCTGTCTTGTCTAGAGTTTTATTGTTGACTGGCATTGTGTTAAGTCTCTTTTTTGATGCTTGGCTCAACTTAAACTAATTCTAGCCTTTGGAATAACTCATGTTTAACTGATCAGGTTTTTCCAGCTCTTTCTGCCCTGGATGTCCCAGTACAATTGTTTTAAGATTGTAAGTTTTTGGAATTGTTTCACATCCAGGAGAAAGCTTCCTTTCCTCTACTCTTTCTCTGGAAATCATGTTCTTCTCTGTTTGTTTTTGCTTTGACCTTATAGTTTGTTTTTAACACACTTTTCGTTGTTTCTAGCTGCTTTTGCCTGGAGGGCAAATTCTGGCAGGAGGGTCACCTCCAGGAGGGTCCTCACCGGTCAGTATCTCCCAGCCAGTGTAGGGCCAGGACCCATGAACGGGATGCAGCCCATTGCCAAAATGCTCTTTGGTGAGCACCAGGAAGGATGCCAAAAGCCTCTTGATGCCTCTCCGAAGCTGCGCCTTCCTGGCCTGCCCAGCAGATGCCACCTTTCAGCAAAGTGTTCCCCAGAGCCCCAAGGAGGCACCGAATCTTTAAACTTCCACCCCTGCTGTCCCTGCAGGGTGGTGCTGCAACAATGGCTGCAGCCGCCTCTACCCAAGGCAGGTTAAGACAGATCTCCGAGCCAGGATCCAGTGATCTGAACTTGCTAATCCAAAGCCAAGTTCATGCTCACCTCTGTTCTTGGGGAGGAGGATTTTTACATTCTTTTTGGACTGGCTCCCAAGGTGGGGAATGGGTGCTGGCAGCCGCTGCATGGAGGGAGCTCCTCACTGCCCCTTATCCTCACTCTTTAGCAGAGAAGCTCAGGGATTCATCTAACTGCACAGCTGGTTGGTGGCAGATCCGGGACCTCACCCAAAGCCTCAGGTGCCTTGTTTAGATACTTTTTCCCACTGTATTTCTCCATCCCTGCCTCTCTCCAGCCCCAAGACTTCGTGGAGCCAACACACCTGTTCATGAGACCACGTTCTTTCAGAACCATCCTTGACACAGATGTCCAGCCTCAGCTCTGTTCCCGTAGCCCCGTGCTTGCTGTCCACACAGAGGTTTGCTGCCACATTTCTTATCTGTGGAAAGAAGAGAAAAATACTGAGCATGGGGCTGCATTTTTTTTTTTGTACACACAGCACCTCACAATCCTGGTATAGATTAGGTAGTAAACAGTTATTTTTTTGAATTCATGACTATTGAATGCTTCCTTAATCCCGTAAGCAGTTTATAGAGAACAGAGGGAATTACGTGTGATATAGTCTAGTCTTTTACATGTAAAAGAACATATAGGGTGGTTAAATAGTAAACCGGTAGCTGGCTGTAGCAAAGGAATGTGTGACAATGCAAGAAAGGGAGTAGCCCAGAGTTCATGAGTTCAGTACTGTGCTGGTTGGAAAGTATTATGTACCCCAGAAAAGCCGTGTTTTAATTCTGAGCCTATCTTGTGGGAACAGTCATTTTTTAAAATCCTGATTCAATACTGTGGATTGGAGCCTTTTGATTAGGTTATCTCCACAGAGATGTGGCATGCCCATTTGTGGGCATGGCCTTTTGCCTAGAGGGAGATGTGATACTCCACGCATTCCAGGTGGGTCTTGATTAGTTCACTGGAATCTTTTAAAAGGGGAAACATTTTGGAGAGAGTCAGAAACAACAGAAGTCTCAGAGCCAACAGAAGCTTCAGAGCAGAGCTGACACAGATGTCGACACTTGGAGAATACAGACACGTATGTTTGGAGATGTTTGGGGCCCAGCAGACATTGCTATATGTTAAGCAAGCCAGAACCTGGAGAGAGCCCAGGGAAGCCAAGAGATGAAAGCCAGCCCTGGAGAAGCAAAGTGAAGAACCCCCACAGGAACAGAGGCTGAAGGCACAGAGCTCATGAGCAAGGGACCAGCAGATGCCAGCCACGTGACTACTCAGCTGACAGAGGAGTTCCTGATTCATTGGCCTTCCATGAATTAAGGTATCTTTCCCTGGAAGCCTTAGTTTGGACAATTTTATAGGCTTAGAACTGTAAACTTGTGAATATTAAATTCCTCCTTTAAACCCTGTTCCAGCTCTGGTAAATTGCATTCTGGCAGCTTGCAAACCAGTACAAGTACAGTGGTGGTTTTTTTCCTTTCCCGGTAGTGCTTAACTTGGCGTCTGTCATCTTCCTGTTTAAAAGCATCTTTCACCGTTACCACCTGAGCTGGGAGAAAGGGTTCCCATAAGAGGAAAGTGGAGGGTGTGAGGGAGAGAAATGGACTGGGACATGGAATGGTCTGTGCAGGATGGGGTGACCTTGCGTTCCAGTTTGCCTGGGGCAGTCTTGGCCAACACCTGTGGTCCTGGTTCAGCCTTTCTCGCGGATGATACACCAAGTATCCCCCTAGAGCAAAGGCAGTGTGGGAAAAGCAGCACAGTTGCTGGAATGCTGTACCTGATGAAGATTCCCTCCTTGAAGCCTGAACTTTGAACAATCGCAGAGAGAAAATGAATAATGTTTCTCTGTAATCACTATATATTAGCCTTTATATGGGAAGTGAATAGTCAGAGGTGAGAAGGGATGGAAACAGAAACAGAGGATGGACAGAATTGATCATTCTTGCCTGACAATTTCACCAATTCTTCTGTTAGTGTCGGAAGCACACCCTATTTCAGAGCTGAACATTGTTTTTAGGTGTGTATGCTTAGATGAGGTGTTTAGTAAACTATGCACCTCAATTAATCCTTTTTATGTTGCTTCACACAGTCCTGGATTATGAGAATTACTTTAGAGGTTATTAAGAACAGAAACGAGAACAGGGTAGACCCAACTAACAGTTGTAGTGAAGGTTCTTTCGCTGGTAATGAGTAGCTAAGGCGAGGAATTCCTCCACAACAGAAGGACACCTGAACTGAGCCTATTCCTAATGGGATGGGACAACGAAACAGGGAAAGGACTGCCATAAATTATACCCAACAGCATGTGAGGAATGAACAAAATTGGGATGGGGGTTGTGGCGGATGGAGCTATTTTGTATTTCATCTATTTGAGGAGTAGAGGTTGGCATCATGCCACTCAGAAGGGTTCACTGCTGTGGGCACCAGTTTCCTTGATGTTCCACTGTTGGGTCTCTACTTTCAAGATGACAGGAGCACATAAAAAATAATGCAATTCACAGGGCAACAGTTCTTAATCTGGTTGGGGACCTACAGATCTTTCTGAGAATTCAAGGAAAGCTATGGACACGTTTACAAAAACAAGCAAATAAACAAAATCATAAGTGAAAGCACACAAGCACTTCTGTGTTCATTTTCCTGGAGCTCATAGACTCCAGATTTGAACCCCGAATTAGAGAACATACTTGCTCCATCTCTTGTAAAGCAATTGCATCCGTTCTCTCAGTAGCCTGGGAGACTCTGGAAGATTGGGAGTGAAGCTGGCTGGTGTCAGAGTACAGTCCAAGAAAAGCTTACCCTATTCACTCTTACTTATTTTACCTTTACTCCACCTTCCCTAAAACAAGTACCAGAGAAGAACTTGACTCTGGGATTTGGGGAGCAAAGTTTAAAATATGTCCTTTATGCAATTCATCCCTTGATCGGTTATACAGATTTTCTGTTGAAATCAAACCACCCAGAAGGTCAGAGTTTGATTTTGCTGTCTCTGCCTTAAGCCTGGCACTCTTGGTACAGCTCCTTTTTGATCTTATCTGAGTCCAGTTGTGTTGATTTTCTAAAACTGTCAATAATCTGAGAGCTGTCTGATAACTCTGGGCAGTGCTTTTTTCATTCTTTGACCATTTAACTCACAGACACACTCTTCTTGGAGAACCAGTATGAATTTATACTGAAAACATCTTTGGGGCTCTGTTTCCCACGACTTGAGTCTAGGAGAGCTGCTCTACGCTTGTGGGATGAGCAGGTGAGGGCAGGGGTTGGAGGACAAGTGTCTGCTCATGGGTTTATGCCACTTGGCCACAGAGGGAGAAGTTTGAGCTCCTCTCAGCTGGCATCTGCGCTCATTCGCTGGAAGGCTCTGCTCTTTGAAATGAGGTTGTGGGAAGGAAAAGAACATAAACAAGCCAGGACATCAAGGGGTGAATCTGCCATATCTGCCTGTGGTTGCACGCCAAAGCTTATCGAAAAGCCTCATTTTGTTTTTAAATGTGACAAGCTCAAAAAGATCTGGCAGGGATGGAGGACACCATTTTCTAAACTCTTGAATTTTCTAAATTCTCACTCAAATGGCATCTGTGTAGACAATGGGATAAACTGCTTTGGAAGCCAAATTTCAAGTTTCAAAGGCATAATTGTCTACATCTGTGTAAATTCCAGCAAATAGTTCGGCCCGAGAGGAAATGCTGAGAGTTCAGCATAGGATAAGGTAGGCACCTGGACTCAAGATTAATACCAGACTATTCTCATTTGCTCCTTTTCTCCCTTTTCTTTTTATTCTTTGTATTCTCAACCCTTCAGTGCATATGCATATCCACTCCTCTTTCTCATTAACACAACTCTATCAAGATAAACAGGTGAATAAAATTCCAATAGAACTGATACTAGGGTGTACTCATTCATCTGAATAGTATTTAAAAAAATATAGACAAGATGATTTACAAATGATTTTATGATTTTTCAACATGGACTCTGTGCCTGTGGCTGTAGGTAAAGTAATTCACAAGCTAAACATCCCCCAAATCTAGGACACCCCAAATTGGAGGGATCAGTGTGGCTGACAAACTCCATCACCTTTTTTTTATTTTTGGTACGTGGGCCAGGAATCGAACCCAGGTCTCCTGCATGGCAGGTGAGCATTCTACCACTGAACCACCCATGTAATCCCTCACCCACGCACTCCCACATCCACGCACTCCCTCACCCATGCGCTCCCACGCCCACGTGCTCCCACACCCACGCGCTCCCACACACATAAATCTATAACAGGATAGATAATTTTCATGTTTTACTCCTTTGAAGCCCAGTATCAGGGATTGAGATCATTAAATCTGTGTCGAGGAATCCTGAGAGAAGCTAAACAGGATTAGGAAGTACGGTGGTACTTGAATGGGTGGAAAGAAGGAAGAAAATGGGGAAAGGCAATGCCAATCTGCCAGGATCAAAGAGATCATCCTTTTGGGCAAGGATTGGGAAAAGTTTGGCAGAGAGACTAGAGGATTTCTGTAGGTATGCAAAAAAAGTCAGACCCCTTTAACATTGTGTTTTTCAAACTTAGGAAGCTATTATGAAAGAAATACAAGAGAAGGGGCCTGAGGTATAAATGTTAAGGTGGTTAGCAGATGTGGGATAGGTAGCTTTTAACTCATTAAAGAGATTAGCTTGAGTTTGACCAATGAGATAGTAGAGTTTGCCTCCAGGATAGCCTCGGGATCTTTCTGGTAAGAAGCAATAAGTTCCTTATTCATGGAACAAACACTGAGTACTGCTATGCCCTGGGCACTTGGCTAGACACTGGGTATACACTTATAAAAGAAAGTATCAGTCCTCCCCGTTGTGTCACTTATGGCCTAGTGAGAACATTAGAGAGCACACGTGGTAGTTTCCATGTGGCAGCTGGCAGGCTGGCACGAGGGGACGGGGACTAGCCCTCGCCTGTGGCCCTCAAAGATCATCAGCAGCCAGAACCTCCCGCGAGTTTCTTCTCTGCCCCCCGGCTGCACGCTCACCGCATCGGATGGAGGCCTTTCAACCTTGGTGGGGACGGAAGAGGGGCAAGGGCATTCTGAAATGTCCATGTTCCTGTCTTGCTCACTTTTCCTCACACCTAAGGGTGGTTACTTCTTTCTGAAGTTGCTGCTTGCATATCCCTTAGAGTTTTCTTTTAGTCTTACTAGCTAATTGTTTTAAATACTAAAATTACCATTTTCAGATTTCGGGGTGCGGACCCTGACTGATGCACAGACGAGTAACAACTGAAATCACGGGAGCCTATGACATCACTCAAGCAAAGAATAGAAAGTAAGACAAGAAGAGGATTGAAGATGGATCTTTGGGGAATGCCTTCCTTAGGAAGTGGGCAAAGAAAGAGTGGCGAAAAGGAAAGGGAAAGTCAGCGGAGGGCAAGAAAGAAAATAGGGAGAAGAGTTTTGAGAAGTGGCTGTGTGGGAAGGTCGACAGCTTCAAATTCCACAGAGAAGTCATCGGAGGACTGAAAGAAGCTGCTGGATTTGGCATTTAGGGGGTCACTGGTGACCTTTGAAAAGACAGATTTTGAGGTAGAAGCCAGATTGCAAATGTTCTGAGGGGAAAGGGAGGTGAACGCTAGCGTCTACAAAAGGAAGCAGCTTTTTCAAAACCTTGACAGTAACCTAATGTATACCATGGATTAGAGTTAGCAGTACAATTATAATAATATGCGTGCACCAGCTGTTACAAAAGTACCACACTAATGCAAAGTGTTAATAATGGTGGAGGATACATGGTAGCTCTGCATTTTCTGCATGATTTCTTCTATAAAACTACCAATTCTTTAATATTAAAAAAAGAAATTTGACAATGATGGAAGGATAGAGACAAGGGAAAAGCAGAATTAAAAAATCCCAATGAAAAGAATTGGGATGGAGAGACTTGAGAATAGGACAATATAAAAGTCTTGCCCTCATTTGAGACTCAGATAAAAAAAAGTGAAGTGCTCTTAGAAATTAAAAACACTGTATAATTACAAAGCACTAAAACTTGTTTCACTATCCTTACAGGACTGTTCCCTGTTTCAAGGTTTTGCCTCATAGCCATCACACCATTTCTGCTTGAACAGATCCATTCCACCTCTAATTGCTCCATGCCAGTGGCATCCAATGGCTACTGGCAGAGTCCAACTACTGTGTTTCCTTGAAATTATGCCCACAGAGATTTTCTTCCTATCTTATGCACATTTCCTCCTCTGAATTTACCATAAATGTAATTGCTTTGACATCTTTCTTGCCCTGGGACTTACTAGAACTACTCATTTCAGAAACCTAGCTTATATTATGCAAGAGAAAGATGAACCCCTGGCAGAAATATTACCAGAAGGCCTTCAGATTTATACATGTTCTGCTCCAAATATTCTTTTACTAAATTTTTTCCCTGCATTTGAAGTTGAGAATTGTGAGTGTTGTTTGTGAAACATGCCTAGCATCAGAATAGGAACTTTTAAGTTAAGGTGTATTTGCCAAAAACAATTTTATTTCCACAGCAGAAGAGTTATATAAATTAACCACTTCTTTTTGGGGCCTAAGATAAACAACTCCTCTTTGATAGAAGGAGAGGAAATTAGGGTGTTTATTTCATACTAAACTGGGTGCTTTCAACAACCATCGTTTCACTTCTTTAAGTGCGCCCCTGGCATGCTGGGTATTCAGTCTCCTTTACAACTGGGGCTCTGAGAAGGTGAGTGATTGTCCAAAATTGAACAACCAGCAGATGGTGGGGTGGGATTTATACACACGTCTCTGATTCCTCGACCCATGACCTTTACAAACATCATGATACTGGTTATAATTAATTCACCAGAAGAGTGCCACTTGGGTAATGAGCTTGTGCCAAATGCTTTTCTGAGCACAAAGGAATTTATGGAGTTGAAAGAAGGCTATGAATCCATGGGTTTAGAAAGAAGGGATCCTAGTGCCAAACTGGATTGGAGCCTGATCTAGATAGAGAGGTTGAAGCAGTTTAGAAATAAAGTGCCTTCAGTGCTCAGGGAGTTTGGTAAAGCCCTTGGTAAAGTCCTGGGACAAGCCGAGGGACAAAGGCGTGATGACCAAGTGCTGGAGACCCGGAACTGAACGGGGATAGGTGGTTGCCCATGAGTGGCTCGGCTCTAGGGAGGCTGGGCTGATACAAGAGAAGGCATCACGGGGGTTAAGAGGTGTCATTTTTCCTAAATTTTACATGCGATTCTAGATTTTGAACCTAGATTTAAAAAAAAATCCTTTTTCTGAAAGGAAAAATTAGAAAATGGTACAATAGTCATGACTATCCTGACCTGTGCAGTTCATTGGAAGATACCTGCTTTTGTGTTCAACAGTCAGGTGTACCTACCTTTCTTGGGTGGAAGGTTAGTCCTGCCCTCTCCTGTTGGTTTTGAGGATTAGAAAGCTTTGCCAGTTTGGGCTTACCGTTTGTGGAGCAGAAGATATGGAATCATTTTTATTTATCCAACACAAAAGAATAGAAATTCGAACCCTTAACAACCATAAACATTTGCTTTAGTTTGGATTTTTTCTTAAGTTTTGGTGTTGTAATTTCATAAAGTCAAGGAAGGAAATGCTTTATTATCTGTCCTCTCCTGAGGGCATTATTAGAAGAAAGGCGTGGTCTGGCGAGGGAGTGACCAACAGAAGACTTGGCTGGGAAAAGGGTTTTGAGAGTTCAAATGAGAATTTTTTATATTTTGGTATGAGTCACGCACACATGTGTTTTGAGACAAAAGCATACTGCATGTCAGAAACATGAAAGCAGGCATCTCAAAAAAGTTTAGGAGATGAACAGGTCTGCTTGTGCCTTGTGATTTATGAAACTCAGATGAATAAATTAAAAGTGCAGAGGAGGAGAGAAAATGAGATCTGATGGGAAATCGTATTGCTAGAGTCCAAGGGTATCGAAAGGAAAGCAAATCAAAAGGATATCTGAAAGTCAGGAGAGGCCTTTTAAGTTGGGTGTTAATGTGAGTTTTTTTGGTCTTCTATTGAGATAAGGAATCTGCAGGAAGTTCAATACCTATGTTATTTTCAACACTAATCAAGCCCCTGTCAAGAGCTTTAAAAGCAGGGAATGCTTCTTTGAAGGCCAGTGGAAGCCTAGGAGAAGCTGGCACATGTGCAGTGGAGGAGCACCTCTCCTCCCTTCTAGCCCCAGGCTGGGGGAAGAAATCCCTGAATGGCCTCCAAGCCAGTGATGGTTGGTTATCACATGCTTGCACCATCACACCGAAAATGACACGGGCCCAGACCCTCAGACCGAACCGCCCAGAGCTGGGCAAGCACCCCATCTTTAAACTAATGCCCCAACATTTAATATTCCCATCAATTTGTTTCCTGGGGAGCTATTTTATGAATATGAGCATTTTCCTTAATGGTTGGATTCATACAAATATTGCCAAGAAATCTAAGATTTGTTCCAGTTTTAGGACAATCATGAAAGGCCACTTTTAACATTATCCTCAAAGCCAAGGGCAATAACCACAGGCTATGAAAATAAAGCACCTTTTTAGTTCTTTGCAAAACTATTCACACAGCAAAGTATGATAAATCATTCTTTCTTTGAATTCAAGGCAGATAGTTGAAATGTGGGCAGGTTGGAAAACTTGTCTAGTACACAACTGTTAAACTCGTGTGTAAGATTTAGGACTGTTAACTAATAAAGGCCTGAAATAAAAATCCTGGGGCCAGTTCTAACGAGGAAGTGAACTTTTGACCTTGGGTGGGATTACATCAAAAGCTTGGCAATGTCTGATAACTTGGGTCTTTTAAAGTTCTCTGGAGAAGTAGATACTCTTGATCCTGTTCTTGAGTTTAACAGTTCTTTAAAAAAAGGCCAGTAAATTGTCTTTTCTTTCATGTAAAAAAATTCAAGGTCTGAGTTTTCTACTATAAATATCATCACTGATAAGCAGAGCATATTAAAAGATGAAACTTGGGTCTTTAAGGTGAGAAAGGTAGAAATGTCAAATTGCGTTTGGCGTACTTAGCTGTGTATTTATAAAATAGTTCATGGTAGGACCACTTCACTGCCATATTTCTCTGTGGGCCTTGGATTTTGAACCAATATCATTTCATTTTGTAAAGGACGAGGTGTGCTAACAAAATATTTTCACCTACTTGTTACCCACTGCCATAAAATCAAACAAATGGGGAACAGAAACAGTTCAATTTTGAAAGCCAAGCCTTAAAATTCTGAGTCATATCCACCAGCATGCCCTCAGTGCTTCCTGAAGCAAGGGAAACTGATGCAAACATGGTTGGGAAAGTGGATTTACCATAACAAAGCAAATGTACTTACTACAAACCATGGAAGCTAGAAATATCACCCTGGGGCACCATTTCACACCATTTCATGCAACAGTTTGTGTAATAATCTTACCATACTAGGGTTGGCTCTCTGAAGGCTAATCTCACATCTATTTCTAATCTAGGCATTTGACTTATCTTCCTCCTCTCAAATTTCTGTAGGTCACGTTCGTACCCATTTTCTTTTATTACATATGTAGCACGCCTATTTAGAGCATTGCTAGAGTCCTAAAGCCACTTGACATTCATTCATCTTTCAAATCCCTAACCCAGATCCTGCCTCGGCTTCTCTCACTGCCGGAATTAGATCATGGGAGAAGCGCCAGCAATGAGGCTTTTGAACCCCAGGTGGTCCTTGGCTGAATGCGGTACTTACCTGGTTTATATTTTGAGCTTCGTCTTAATCTTTTTATTCATTGCTGTCAGTATCATTTTATGGAAGAGATTCTTAACTTTTTTGAGGTCATGAACTCTTTTAGAGAATCTGATGAAAGCCAAAGACTCTCCAGAAAAAGTCACATATGATGAGAGACAAAGCCTGGCATATGCAGTGTCCTTCCCACGCTCGGCAGCCCTTAGGGACTATTTTTTTCACATGCAGCTTTCTCCTCCTCCCCACCCAAACACAGGAGCTTGGCTTTTGCTCTTTTGAGTGCACAAGATGAGACTTTCCCTGCACCCTTTGGGCCTTGGTAAATAAGAAAAGGTTCATAGATTTTTGCCTTAAAAAACACTACTGGGTCCACTTAATTGTATTGCATATTTTAACATGTACAGTTTATTGTGTGTCCATTACACTTCAATAAAGCTATGAGAAAATAAGTGAAAAACAAATAAACAAACAAAAAACTACTGGGAGGTGTCTCATACAGAGACCTCCTGTGAATGTTAACAGACTAACCTCACCAATCAAAAGATACAGATTGGCAGAATACATTTTAAAAATATGATCCATCAATATGCTGCTTACAAGAGACTCCCCTTAGATCCAAGGGATACAAATAGATTTAAAGTGAAAGCATGGAAAAAGATGATCCATGAAGGCTGTAGCCAAAAGAAAGCAGGGATAACTATTCTAATATCAGACAAAATAGTCTTTAAATGTAAAGACAGCCTAAGACAAGGGAGGACACTACATATTAATAAAAGGGACAATTCATCAAGAAGAAATATCATCATAAATGTTTATGCTCCCAATCAAGGAGCTCCAGAGTACATGAGGCAAACATTGGCTGAACTGAAGGGAGCAACAGACGTTTCAACAATAATAGTGGGAGAATTCAATACTACTTTCCTCCATAGATAGAACAAGTAGAAAGTGGATCAACAAAAACAGAGAACTTAAGCAATTTGATAAATGAATTGATCTAATTTTTTTTTGAGTTATATACTCAAAAACATCAGGATATAAGTTCTTCTCTAGTCCTCATGGAACATTCTCCAGGATAGATCATATGCTGGGACACAAAACAGGTCTTTATGAATTTAAAAAGATTGAAATTTTCACAGCACTTTTTCTGATCACAATAGAATAAAGTTGGAAATCAACAATCACCAAAGAACTAGAACTTTCACAAATATATGGAGATTAAATAACGCACTCTTAAACAATCAGTGGGTCAAAGAATTGCTACATAGATTGGTAAATATCTGGAGATGAATGAAAATGTGAACACAACATATCAGAACTTATGGGACATGGAAAAGGCAATGCTGAGAGGGAAATTTATTGCCCTAAAATCAAAGACTTAACTGCTCACCTGGAGGAACTTGAGAAAGAACAGCAAACTAACCCCAAAGAAAATAGAAGCGAAATATCCAAATTAAAGCAGAAGTAAATGAATTGGAGAACAAAACAAGAATAGACAGAATCAATAAAACCAAAAGTTGGTTCTTTGAGAAAATTAATAAAATCGATGTACCTTTTAGCTAGGCTGATAAAGTGTAAAAGAGAGAGGATGCAAAAAAAAAAAGTCAGAAATGAGAGGGAGGTCATTACCACGGATCCTGATGAAATAAAAAAACTATGAACAGCTATACACCAACAAGCTAGACAACTTAGATGACACGGGCGAATTCCTAGGAACACATGAACAAGCTACACTGACTCGAGAAGAAATAGAAGAGCTCAACAAACTAGTCACAAGTGAAGAAATTCAGTCAATCATCAAAAATCTTCATACGAAGAAAAGCCCAGGGCCAGATGGTTTGTGGGGGAATTTTAGCAAATATTCCAAAAAGAACTAACACCCATCCTGCTCAAACTCTTCCAAAAAAATTGAGGAAAAAGAAACACTACCTAACTCATTTTATGAAGCTAACATCACTCTAATACTAAAACCGGGTAAAGATGCTAATAAGAAAGGAAAACTACAGGTCAGCCTCCCAGATGAGTATAGATGCAAAAATTCTCAACAAAATACTAGCAAATCAAGTCCATGACACATTAGAAGAATTATAAACCATGACCAAGTGGGGTTTATAACAGGAATGCAAAGTGGTTCAACACAAGAAAATCAATCCGTGTAATTAAGGCCATTAACAAATTGAAAAGGCAAATAACATGATTATCTTGATTTATGCTGAAAAAGCATTCAACAAAATTCAGCATCCTTTTCTGATAAAAACTCTTCAAAAGAAGGTGTTCTTTTTAGGTTCTAAAAAATTAGAAGGAAACTTCCTCAATATATATTTATTTCTTTTTCTATTGTCTTTTTATTTCTTTTATTTCTTTTCTTTTTCTGAATTAATGCAAATGTTCTAAGAAATGATGAATATGCAACTAAGTGATGATATTGTGAATTACTGATTATGTATGTTGTTTTATTTTGTTTATTTTTTAATTAATAAATAAATTAAAAAATATATATATATGAAAACTCACAGCCAGTATCATGTTCAATGGTGAGAGACTGAAAGCTTGCCCCTAAGATTGGGGATAAGACAAGGGTGCCCTCTGTCGCCATTGTGATTCAACATTGTACTAGAAGTTCTTGCTAGAGAAACAAAGCAGGAAAAAGAAATAAAAGGCATCCAAATGGGAAAGGAAGAAGTAAAACTTTAATTATGATACCATACTTGGAAAATCCTGAGAAATCTATGACAAAGCTTCTTGAGCTAATAAACAAATTGGAACAAAGTGGCGGGATATAAGATTAATGTGCAAAAATCAGTAATGTTTCTATAACAAGCAATGATCTAACTGAGAAGGCAAGGAAAAATTTCCATTCAAACTAGTAACTAAAAGAATCAAGTATCTAGGAATAAACTTAACCAGGGATGTAAAGGACCTGTACACAGAAGACTACAAAGCATTGCTAAAAGAAATCAAAGAAAGTCTAAATAGATGGAAAGACATTCCCTTCTCATGGATAGGAAGGTTAAATGTAGTTAAGATGCAAATTCTACCTAAATTGACCTACAGAGTCAATGTATTTCCAATGAAAATTCCAACATCCACTTTGAAGACTTGAAAAATCTAGTTATCAAATACATTTGGAACGGAAAGAGACCTTGAAAAGCTAAAAATATCTGTAAAAAGAACGAAATAGGAAGACTAACACTACTTCATTTTAAAGCTTATTACGAAGCCACAGTGGGCAAAACAGCATGATACTGACACAAAGTTAGAAGTATTGACCAATGGAATTGAATTAAGAGTTCAGAGATAGGCCACCAAATCTATAGTCAATTGATTTTCAACAAGGTCCCCAAATCCACTGAACTAGGACAGAACAATCTTTTCAATAAATGAGCATGGGATAATTGGAAATCAACAGCTAAAAAAATGAAAGAGGACCCTTAATAGTCTATACAAAATTTAGCTCAAAATGGATCAAAGACCTAAATATAAGAGCCAATAACATAAAACCCCTAGAAGAAAATATAGGGAAACATCTTCAAGACCTAGTAATAGGAGGTAGCTTCCCAAACTAAACCCAAAGTACAAGCAACGAAAGAAAAAATAGATAAATGGGAACTCCTCAAAATCAAATGCTTCTGCACCTCAAAGGACCTTGTCAAAAAAGTGAAAAAGCAGCCAAGTCAATGGGAAAAAAATATTTGGAAATCACATATCAGTTAAAGGTTTGATATCCTGTATACATAAAGAAATCCTACAACTCAACAGCAAAAGAACAAACAACTCATTGATAAAATAGGCTAAAGATATGAATAGGCATGTTTCTGAAGAGCAAATACAGATGGCTAAAAAGCATATGAAGAGATGCTCATTTTCATTAGCTGTAAGGGAAATGCAGATCGAGACTGCAATGAGATACCACCTCACACCTATAAGAATGACTGCTATTAAACAAACAGGAAAATATAAATATTGGAGAGGATGTGGAGAAACTGGGACACTTGTGCACTGCTGGTGGGAATGTATAATGGTACAGCCACTATGGAAGACAGTTTGGTAGTTCCTTAGGAAACTAAATATCGAGTTTTCTATGGCCCAACAATAGCAATAGTATATACCCAGAAGAGCTGAAAGCAGTGACACGAACAGACATTTGCACACTAATGTCCATAGCAGTGCTATTCACAATTGCCACAAGATGGAAACAATCCAAGTGCCCATCAACAGATGAGTGGATAAACAAAATGTGATATATACATATGATGGAATATTATGCAGCACTAAGATGAAATGTCGTTTTAAAGCACATGACAGCATGTCCTTGGGGACATAATGCTGAGAGAAATAAACCAGACACAAAAGAATAGATACTATATGAGTTCAATAATATGGCCTTGGTAAAGGTAAACTCGGAGGCTTACAATACAGAAGACAGGGGACTGTGCCAGTTTGAGTCTGTTGTGGACCCCAGAAAAGCCTTGTCCTTTAATCCTCACTCAATATTGCTGGGTGGAATTCTTTTTATTGTTTTCATGGAGCTATGACCCACCCAACTGTGTGTGGGTGGTAACTTTTGATTAGATGGTTTCCATGGAGATGCGTCTCCACCCATTCAAGGTGGAGTTGCTTACTGGAGTCCTTTAAGAGGGGACCATTTTGAAAAAAGATTTAGAACCCATGCAACCAGAGACCATTGAAGATGAAGAAGGAAAATGCCCCTAAGGGAGCTTCATGAAACTAGAAGCTGGGAGAGAAAGCTAGCAGACTTCTCCATGTGCCCTTCCAGCTGAGAGAGAACCCCCAAACTTCATCAGCTTTTCTTGAGTGAAGGTTACCTTTTTTTTTGGTGCCTTAATTTGGATGTTTTCATAGCCTTGCCTTAATTTGGACATTTTTATAGCCTTAGAACTGTAAACTTGCAACTTAATGAATTCCTCTTTTTAAAAGGTGTTCTGTTTCTGGTTTATCACATTCTGGCAATTCCCAAACTAGAACAGGGACCTAGGCCTAAAAGCTGGAGATGGGTGAACAGTTACCCATTGAGGTTGAACTTAAATGTAAAGGAACGGATAGAAGTGAAGCAATTCATTTACAAGTCATATTTATAAGTAATATTTATAAGTAATAATATTACCTATAATATTTTTAAGTAATTCATTTATAAGTAATATTTATAAGTAATATTGCCACACTGAAGGTGAACATGATGGAAAGCAGTTATATAGAGCCATGTGTCCCACTGAGTAACTCTACAAATGTAAATAAGTTCGTGCATGAGTTACTGCAAAGGTATGACTCTTGTACAAAGAGTGAACAATAGAGGGGTATAAGAGGAAAACTACTACTGCAGGCTGTGATCTATATTTAACAGGAAGTCATCAACAGTACCACTGCAATACCAGGGATAAGTAATCACGGGGTGAAGGGCAAAAATTAAGGGGAGATTTGGATTTTCTATTTGGTGAGGATGAATTTATCAATTATTTTTCACTTTGGAGCAAGGAAAATTGTCTAAAATTTCAGAACGTTGATGATTGTACAACTAAGTGAGGATAATGTGAGACATAGATTTTTTTTACTTTTGACGTTATCTATGATGCCGTCAATGGATGGAGGTGGCTGAACGATACATTGACTGAGACGTAGAGTGTAGAATGGCGAACTGCGGTGTGTATATATGATAGAATATTGTGCAGCTACAGAAAGGAACGAACTCGTGAGGCATACAATGAGGTGAATGTAACTTGGGGACATTATGTGGTGCAAAATAAGCCAGAAACAAAAGAACAAATATTGAATGGTCTCTTTTAGAAAATGCTTATAAGAAAATAGGGGCCTAGATTGTAAGCTGTTATAGCAGTCACATTTAGTCTGGAGCTGTAAATGTCATTTCTAGATTTTGAGATGTTGTGCTATATATGTATACCCCGGTATTTCCCTGGAACTTTGGTTATCCGTGCAACACCTAAGACTCAGAGATGGAGTTCTGCAGCTCTGAAAGTCAGCATTGCTGCATACAATTGTTAAAGAAACAGAAAAAGAGATCAGGCTTCAATTAGAGATAAGAACTGAGCTGATTTGGTTGGGACTAAGGTAAATCAGAATACAGGGGTAAGGATGACATTGTCTGTATTTTAGAACTTCACTTACCCAGTGAGACCAAAGGAAGAGAGGCTTATTTTGTCCAGAACCTAAGTTTTCTATAGCACCCAATCTAACTCCACCTGTTTTGATAGATCATTTAAACAACCCAAACACATGGAATGGGAATGAGGGTTTGTAATTCTGTATAGCTTAATGCAATACTGGATACATCCCAGAATATGTTGGACAGATAATTAAAAAGTATTAGCAAAATCCCTTGAGGGATGGGGGAAAATATGGAACTATTAAGCTTTACCACGGGAAACCCCTCATACGGTCTCAAACATTAGGGACTCTAAAGTTAATAGGCTAAGGCCTTGATCTTGAGGTTTGCTCGTGTGAAGCTTATTTCTGCAGTGGAGAAGATAGACTACCTATAGTTATCCCTAAGAGTTACTTCCAAAAAACCTTTTTTGTTGTTTAGACAAACAACTCTTTCTCTAAGCCTGACTTTGCAAGTGAAATCATTACCCTCCCCTCTTTGTGGGATATGACATCTAGGTGTGAAAGTCTCCCTGCCAATGTGGGAGATGACTCCCAGGGATGAGCCTGGATCTGGCACTGTGGGATCAACTACACCTTTCTGACCAAAAGGCAGAAAAGAAATGTAACAAAATAAGGTGTGAGTGTTTGAGAGAGTTCAAATAGAGTTGAGAGACTATTCTGGAGGCTACTCTTACCAAGCTTCAGCTAGATATTGCTAATTACAATGGTCTGCCAACCCCCAATCCAAACCATTCCTATTAACTCTAAAGAACACCTAGAACGCTATTTGAGATTATACAAAAGTTTCATGCACTAAAATAACTTTCCAGGTACCTACAACCTCCAGATGGGTTCCTAGGCCAGATAAATCCTGGAACCCAGAGGGTCCAGCCTCTCCAGAACATCACCTAGTTCCATCCTTCTATCCCATAGAATTGAAACCCCTTTCCAAAGTGAAAAATTTAGAATGGGCATAGCCCAAATACCCCTAAACATTGGGAGAAGGATCAAAGGAGAAGGAGGAGTTATTACAGAGAACATAGGATTTAACAAATAAGTATGACTGCTGAATCATTATATTGATATTTCTTTTCGTCTCCAGTGTCTTGGAGCACCTAGAAGGAAACATTTGAAATTGCGGCACTGTAACCCATATCAAACTCCGAAATCCGTTCTATAACCGCTTGTTACAATGTACTTTGAAATGTATTCCTTTTTGGATATATGCTATATTTTACAATAAAAAATGTTTTAAAAAAGTTACCAAGACAGATACAGAATTATCTGCTCTTTAATGATGGTGCACAAATGATTTAGGAGAGAGAGAGAGAGAGAGAGAGAATTCTCTGGAAATTCCCCAAGATATTGAGATTACTTCCAATCACATAAGAAAGTTGAGACCAGGTGCATCTACTTGCAAGTGGTAAGCATTTTTGTTTTTCCTCAGTAAACCTGCTTTATCTGAGATGAACTCCCTTTTGATCTTTGTATCTTCTTTAGAAATCAACCAAGATTGTTTTCTTAATGTTCACCTCAAGAAGTCACAGTTAAGCCTTCCAGGTGTATCTTAGTATTTGGTAACTGCAGAGCAGTTCAAAGGCTTCCTAAAACACTGGGGGAGTATTTGAGTGAGCTGGAAGAAGGAAACCAGTCTGCTTTTAAACTCTGTAAGCAATTTTATAATTCATTTGGAGAAGGAGAGAAAAGAAAGGGATTTTGAAAAATGGGGGATGCTTGCATTCCTCTCCTCAATTTAACTCAATGTTGGCTAGATATGAACTTGAACTCTGCACCCTCCATTTGCTCATTCAGACTGTCATGGTTGAGTCTGACGCTGTTGAAAAAGTTTCTTCTTCTATATTCAGTTACTTCATCTTCCTTTTTGTACTTAGCTTATTGCGTCTATCTAGAATATCTTCTGGAAACTTGAACCTTTAAAGAGAGGCCAAAACAATTTTCTTTAGCAGAGAATATTGGCTCAGTTTCCCATGGGAAAGAATTTGATGTGACTTTTTCTTTTAGATCTTGGGTATTTTAAATTTTTACTATCAATAACTCTAGCACATATGGAATTTGTGATCATTGGATTTCTGTACTTATTGAGCTTTGACATGGCCAGAGGCTGTTGGCAAATCTCCAGTTACTTCTTGGTCATTAATTTGGATGTGGCAGTGCTTCTAGTATCATTACAGCCACTTTATACCCCTTCACTGCCAGTTCTCAGGTGACTTCTGATGACCACTCTCTGTGTGGCTGACATTGAGAGAAGAGCCTTACAGGAATTATCATAGTTAATCCTCAAACTCCATAATGGAGGGACTGTTATGCTCATTTTACCACTGTGGAAATGGAGGCTTAGAGAGGTTAAAGTAACTTGTCCGATTCTCCCATATTTGGTAAATGCTGGAGCTGGAATTGGAGCTGAGGTACCTTCAGTAGAACTAGGCTGTGAGGCACTTCCCTGTGTGCACTTGTGTTCCCTACAGCACTGTCCATCATGCCTTGTATGGATCAAAGAGTGCTCAGTTCATTGTAAAATAAATGACTGAGGGAAGCTAATGGATATTTGACACTTTGTTGATTATTTCAAATTATAATTTAGAAGTTGTTGCAATATAGCATTTGTTTGCTTATTTTTGTGCACTGATATTCGATAGTTTTATTAGTACAAGAGGATGCAGTAGGCGGATTTGTTCTCTTTTGAGGGTGCCAAGCTAGTCCCCGAGACTGCTGATGAATGACAAGTCCCATCTGTCTCATGGTCTGCCATGTCATAGTTGTGGAGATGAATCATCGGAGTTCATTATGCACATTGAAGAAAGTTTCAAAACCTCTAGGATTTGGCCCATATCCTGTGAATGAAGTGTCTGTACTTCAAAATGGTGAGAGCAGCTTGCCCTCCTATGGTTCAGGCTCCAGGAGGGCAGAGCTGGTGCCTGGGATGCCCACCTTGTATCCTCATGATTAGTAGAGTGCCTGGCTCATTAATTAATATTTGCTGAATGGAAAAAGGTGAATAAAAACGAACAACTTCATAGATCAGATAGTAGCTATTTAAGGTCACCTGAAGGAGACAGAATGGCCAGCAAATCTCCACCACAACCCAAATCAAGGTCTTAGCATAGGAAAAAGAATGTGTCGATTTACAAAGGGTTGTTCAGTAATGGAGGCACAGGGAAAGGTGACCGAGAGTAAATGTTGGCAGTGCCATCCAAATAGTGCCCAGGCAACCACCAGCTGCGAGGGTTTCCAATCTCATACCTGCCCCTAGGAAGAGGCTGAAGGCAGGAGGCTATGCCAGCAGCCTGGGACAGCTGTTCCTAATGGCAAACAAAACCACAGGCACCCCTGATGTCATTAAATAATGTTTTTCTGATTCTATGTCCATCAAACAACTTTTTGATATTTGTTTTCTGTTTACATGAACAGAATGTATTGATGATTTGGATTTCACATATTTCTGTTCCCTTTGACGATTTCACATGCAAAGTCCATAAAGGGATTGATTTCCCACAAACATTTGTGCCTGCACAGCATTCTGAGACCAAAAGCACTGATACTATTCACATGAGGATCGCTGAATTTTGTGATAGTTGTAGTTTTATTTGACAATCAATAATGGGCATTTTGGTGCTGACACAGCCTCTTGTGCATTTTAGTTGGACTGAGTCCTGTCACTGTCACCTTTAGCCCTGGTCATTAGGAGGGCCTCAACAGTGTGAGCTTCTAGATCTTTAAAGGGGAGGGTCAGAGCCATCCACCAGCCCTTATTTAGGCTAGGACCGCTCAACCCCCTCCACGTGGACCAGGCTGACAAAAGAAGGGAATTCAACAACCTTGAATTGAAGCGCGGCATTTTTTGAAGTATTCTTTTTTTCTTAAAAATATCTACATTTTGCCTTCTGTTCTGAAGTGTATCTATTTAATATCAATGCAGAAAAAATGTTCTTTTTCCAACCAACCCTTGAGTAAAGCTGACTTTTGTAGGAAGATCTGCTATGGTTTCCTGGGTCTGCACATTTTCTTGGGCACGTGGCTGAGAAATCCACAGGGCTAAGTCTGTGCTGATTCGAGAAGCCCTGCCCTAGACAGCTGTTTAACACTTGCAGTTATGTGACTTCTGTGTCACAGGCCTTTCTACTTCTATACTCTTTGGCTACTTCCTCTACATAAAATTGTTTCTTTATATCTGAGAAGGAACTGATTATATTGGGTCTTTCAATGATTAAACTAGATTGCTAAATAGTAATTTTGGTTGCGATGATCAGAATGTCCCCTGAATATGGTTCAAATAGTGATCCTTATCAACTTTTTTCTTTTATATCAATGTGACCTCTTTTCGTACGTAGTAAAAAAGATGAATAGTTGAGCTATATGTTTTGTGATGTTTGGAGGACTAAAATGATTGTATTAAAAATTTCGAGACTATGAATTATCCTATAAAATTTACTAATGAAATGCTTTCAAATGCTCATTTAATCTTATTGGGGAGAAAGAACAAAATCTTTTAGATAACTATTATCCAGTGCCTTAACTTTTAGAAATGAGAGGGAGAGAACAAGAGAAAGAGGGGGAGAGATCTGGCAGACAAAAAGATGCCATATGCTCACATATTATGGAGCAGCTTGTCTAATGTTATTCCACAACAGTTCTGAGAAGAGCTAATAAATACCCTAAATACAAAATTTGAGTAAAATGTTATGTTATTGAGGCATTATGTCATTCAAACATGATAGGATATGATGATGTGTTTCAATACAATATTTTAGCCGTAGGGTACAAGTAAAAGAAAAACGCTGTCTAGCTGTGCCTAAAGCACCATTCAAAAGCATGCGTATGCTTTGCTTTCCCCTATAATTATTATATTTCTCATATACCTTCAAGGCAATGCATTTAAAACATTTCTTATTATGAAAATTTCTGTGTACTAATCACCCAACCTTGAAAACCATCAGCATTTTGCCATGCTTGTTCCTCAATTCACTTCTCAATCCCCCTCTTTCTAGCTGGAGAATTTTAAAGCAAACAACATGCTATTTAGCCCCTAAAGATTTCAGTAAGTTGAAAGAGAGAGAAAGAGAAAGAGAGACAGAGAGAGAGAGAGATTATTGCACAAATTAACAATACTTACTTAGTATCATCTCATGTCCAGTTCATATTCAAATTCCCCTGACAGTCTAAAAAATGTTCATTTAATCAAACAAATTTTGTTCATCATATCTGATTGATAGGCTCTAATGAGCCTTGAAGTATCTTCCCATCTGGAACAGATGTTTTTCTTCCTGCCATTAATTTATTGAAGAAATTAGGTTCCCACATTCTAGATTTGGCCTGAGGTATGATTCAATTTTTTCCTCTATTCCCTGAATTCCTTATAGATCCGAGTTGATCTAAAGGCTTGATTCAATTCAGACTCAGTTTTACTTCATGGCTTTTATTTCCAGGAAAGCTCTTGATTTTCTGGTTTGTCTAAAATGACTTCACATCATACCATCTCGGACTGTGTGTATGGTTCACTTTTAGTGATATTAAAATTGATCATTGGGTTCCGGTGACCGTAGCAGGATCATTGCATCATTCAGTTTATCATTTACACTTCATCTAACGGTTTGGCCATTCAGTGATGAGCATTGCCTGAATTATACGAATTTCTAGCTCTATCTTTCCTTTTGAATTTATTATATGGGAATCTGTGTAGAAAAATTCTCACAAGCACCTGAAATACGTATTATACCAGAAAGGCAAGATAAGTATTGCGTAATTGTTCCCTTTAAATGTTAATTTTCAGACTCATGATTTGGTGTTTTAATAATAGCTAATGGTATCCAGGAAGTTTTATTTTGTTTCCCTTTTTACCTCCCTCCCTTTTAAAAGTGCCCTTATAAATTTACAGCTTTTTGTATATTCAATTGTTTTAATTAATTGGGTTATTATTGTTATTTTTTGTGTCCCTTCTAGCTGCCTCCTGTATCCTTCTGACATCCCATCAGCCTTTGCTAGCCTCCTTGTTTCTTCTAGAGCAGCAAAGTGCCCCAGGTCTGTCTTCTACATTTCCCGCCTCCCAACTGCAGCCAGCCATCTCTGCAAGGATCTTAAAGGTCATTTAGTGGGGAATTGCCCGCAGTGAGAGTTCAGTGTGATGGCTGAGACCAGGCAGAATTGTTTCTAGGTCTTTTCAGTGGACAGGATTAGATAATTCATATTTTTTACAAAGTGAGAAACAAAATTATGGCTTCACACTGATATTTCCAATTTGAATTTAAGATTATAGTGTTCTTGTCTTTGATTTTATATTTAGAGCTCTTTTTACACATGCTAAGAATCTTGTTTCTTTACACAATATTTTGAAATTTGTGGACTTGAAAGAAGGTAAATTCCTGAAAAAAGTTTCAGTGTTAGATATGCTTATTAGATATATGCTAATGTTTGCATGGTTTAGATTCTATACATCCTTATTAATTATTTATTCTAGTTAATATAATTTCATTAATAGGTCCACCTATTCTGTCTTGGACTGAGAGGTGTGTTGTTATTCTATTAGTTGTGTGTTTCTGTTATTTCTCTTTGCATCTCCTGCAGATTCTGTTTGCAAGAGTTGTTTTTTTTTTTTTTTTAAATTTGCATATGGGCAGGAGGCACCAGGGATCGAACTCCAGACCTCCAGCACGGCAGGTCGGAGCTCTGCCTGCTGAGCCACGGCAGCCACCCCAGAGTTGTTTTTTGATGGATTATAGTATTTACTGTTATAATGTTCTCTTGGCTTCTTTTAACACCCTTTTTTTTTTTTGCCTCATATTCTACTTCATTTCCTAACAACAAATCCTGTTTTTCCATTGTTTGTAGCTGCCTGGTATATATGTTTATTTTTTAATTTTTAATTTTCCCAAATAATTTTGATTTTGGTGTATCTCATATATGGCAGAGAGTTTGATTTGCTATATTGGTCAATCTAAAATTTT
>PVIY010032724.1:0-28739 GCA_004026745.1 Myrmecophaga tridactyla
GGGGGTGGCCCCAGCCCCCCGGCTGCCCTGGGATACCAGGCTCCCGAGTGAGGGGCTCCGCAGCCCGCACCCCTTCCCAGGTCCTGACCAGCCCTCCGGGACCCGAGAGAAGCCGAGGCCCCCACTCGCTCCCACCTGCCTGCGGGGGGCGGGGAGCTGAGCTCCAGGTGGGGCCCGCCCGGACTCCAAGCCCCCGCGTTTTCCCTCAAAAATCCGCTTGCCGCGCCCGGGGCTTCGTTCTTCTGCGTGTGGACTGGAGAGAATGGTCTCGAGCCAGCTGGACTCCGGCACGGCGGGCCAGAGCTGCGGGCGCCCGTCCCCCGCCCCCTGCCCCTCCCCCCAGGCTGCGGGTCTCCTCCTGAGCCCCCCGGGCCAAGGGCAGCCCCAGGGGCTGAGCCCACCCCTCCCCGTGGGTGTCGGCGGCTCCCCACTGGGGACCTGCTCCGTGTTTCATCTGCGTCTTCCCTGTCCGCCCTCCTGGGGCCCCGTCTTCAGCCCCTCTGGGGTCACTCACACCCCTTCTCCTGGGGCCACACCCTCTGTGTCAGTTCGCACACTGCTGGATTGTAATATTCCAGAACTGGAGTGGCTTTTTAAAAGGGGAATTTAATAAATTTAATGAAGTTTACAGTTCTAAGGAAGTGAAAGCATCCAAATTAAGGCACCAAGAGGTTACCTTCACTCAAGAAAGGCCGATGGGTCAGGGACCCTCTGTCAGCTGGTGGTCCCGTGCTGGCATCTGCTGCTCCCTTGCTCCTGGGCTCGGTTCCTTTCAGCCTCTGTTCCTCTGGGGGTTCCTCGCTTTGCTTCTCTGGAGCTGGCTTCCATCTCGTGGCTTCCCTTGGCTCTCTCCAGGTTCTGGCTTCCTTAACATCTCATGGTGACCTCTGCTGGGCTCCAAGCATCTCCAGACATCCTCGTCTCTGTTCTCTGAGAGTTGGCATCTGTGTTGGCTCTGTCCTGTCAGCTGTGGGCTCTGTCAGCTCTGTCATTTCTGAGGTTTCCCCAAAATGTTTCCCCTTTTAAAGACTCTACTAAGCTGTAATCAAGTCCCACCTGGAATGGGTGGAGTCACACCTGCTTCTCATCAATTGGGCATGTCACATCTCTGTAGAGAGAATCTAATCAAAGGTTTCCACCTACAGTATTGAATCAGGATTAAAAGAAATGGCTGCTTCTGCAGGACTGGGTCAGGATTAAAACGCGGCTTTTCTGGAGGCATAAGAGTTTCAAAGTGACATGCCCCCCCCACCTCCTTTCTCCTGTGGCCACTCCCCCATCTCTTCCTTACCCTCCTGGGGCCCCTTCTCAGAGGTTCCACTTCCACTGGACACTTGTCACATAGTCTGCTCTGGGAACACCCCCAGCCCCAACTCCAGCCAATATGTGCCCCCGCCAGCAGTGCCCCCACCCCACCAGATGCTGGGTGCTGAAGGGCAGTCACCGTGGTTGCTGGAAGCCGTCCCGCTGCATCAGACGCCCCTCAAGTAGCTGGTGGAGGCGAGGCAGCTCTTATGACAACATCAGTGACACCATGTATTTCTTTCTAAGTGAAAAAAAGGAAAAAGAGCGCTTCATGGATACAAGCAGCAAGTAAAAAACAGTTACGCGAAATGGAGTAACTGGAAGGGGAGGGGGTCCCGGGGTCCTGTGTGGTGAGAATCCACTTGACTCTCTGAAGTGGCCAATAGGGACAAAGAGGTGATGGGCTTCAGTCACGCCGCAGGGATGGACGGCGGTGGGAGCAGCCAGGGTGGGGGCTGCAGAGGGAGGGGCAGCCTGGGAACAGGGGGCACCCCAGGCCGGGGAGATCACTCCAGCCTCCAGCTTCCTGCTGGGGGTCTGGTGAACTGGGGCGTGGGGGGCTCGGTTGGTACCTGTGATTTCTGCGTCGCCTTCTAGGAGGGACGACATGTCTTTGGACAGAAATGTCGGCTCCCCTTAGGCTCGTGGTTTCTGTGTTCCAGGTTCCCCAACAAGGGAGCGACTTCGGGCACAATGCAGGGGACAGAGAAGGCGCCCCTGTGCTCTGGGTACATGCTGCCTATTGGGGGCTGCCTGCCCTGTGTCCTCACCAGGAGGTCACATGGGCCCCAGGCGTGCCAGGAGCCGCCAGAAGCAGGGGTGCCTGCAGGTGCCGCCCCCCATCAGGGGAGCCCCTCTGGAGCATCTGGACCAGACCACCCTCTGCTGGACCAGACTAGGGGTGTCTCGACCCTCACGGACCCACAGTCCAGTTGGAGGAAGAGACACAATCTCGGGACTACAGCGACATCAGCTGCTGTGGAGGAGGTGAAAGCAGCGCTCTGTAAAGCCAAACGATGTGGGGCCAACAAGGGGCCCTCAGAGTTTCCTTGAGAAAGTATTGGGATTTGGACAAGAGGAAGGAGCATTTGTAAATGTAGCAAATTTTGCAAGGTCCCACTTGTTTGCATTATGTGGCTGGAACTGCCCACAAGGACAGCTTCAGTATTTCCAGTGCCTTGCCCATTGGGCCACGTCACATACCAGACACAGCTCTCTTGTCTCCGTGCACCTCCCGGGTTCCTACTTGCCTCTGGCACCGCCACACAATCAGCAGCAGAATCCTGGTGAAATTTGCCACTGCACACATTTATTTTCTGTGTGAGGAGGGGGATTCCCATCATTTCCCAGGGTGGTTTCAAAGTGAAATGACCACTGTCCATCATCCTGCCTGGTCTCTGTTGTTAAACACTTTCTATATTCTCAATCATTCCCTTCTCTCTCTTCATGAGCTCAATATTGCTCAGTCTTTTTTGTTTAATTTTTGAAAATTTTAGCAAAATTTATTTGCCTTTGAATGGTATTGACTCGATGAAACCTGGGCATTTCAGATAAATGTTAAGACTCGGACACAGCACTATCATCAAGGAAAATAAATCATTGCCCCTGAAAGTGGGTGAAATAGTTTTTTACAGCCCATTTTGCTAAGCGTTTGAACGTGTCCTATATGATTCACTGCCGAGCCATGAGGCCTGGCAGGGTCGTTGCGTCTCCAGTGCCGGGACAGGTGCAGGGACAAGTGCTGGGAAGGAGGGGCAGGGGGCGGTCAGGGCCCTGGGGACCACGCGGTGAAGTGAGGGTGAGCTATGGACGAGTAGGGCCCAAACGTTCTGTCCTCTGATTCACAGTAATTCCACCCGATTGGCTGAAACCTGTATCATAAAATGACTCTTTATTACTTGTGGGGAGTTGCTTTAGGGAAAATGCTAACCCACCATAAACTCCATACCTTAGAGATAACAATTGCATTTCGTAAACATTCTAGATTAGTTGCTTCCTTTGAAAATGACAAAAACCTTAAGTTTTTGTTTTAGTTCGTAAATATCAAATTTTTCATATTGCAGCATGATTTGAGGCTCTTTCTGTTGGCTTCAAGATTGTTGTTCTCTTGATAAAACGTGACGAGGGAATGGACATCCCTGTTTGTGCTCCTACTATATGTAAACAGATTTGAGGTTGAAATTATGTGTATGTATGGAATAACTTTAGTATTATTGTTAATAAAATCTACAATAGTATCATCACTAATACATTTTGAAGAGGAATGTTCAAAGTGAACATTTGTAGAAACTTCATTTTTCCCCACTTGCTTCTTTTATACTTTTGGGGCTGTGCAGCTATGGGAAATACTTGCCCTTAACGACAATAATATTCAGTTTAAGACTTTGTATGCAGCCTTTCAATTCTTGGCTCTCACTCATTCAGAGATGATTAATTGAACCATTTATATACTTGAGTTTTGCACACCATTAGAAGTACAGATAAATGAAGCTGCATACTATACAATTTCTGTGGTCTTAGGGGTTCTTGTACATTGACTTCCCAGGAGACAGACCCTGAGATGCAGATTTGCAGGAGTTTTGGGGGAAGCAAGACATGGGAGGGCAGGAGGGCGGAAGGCTTGGTGGTGTGAGGTGTGGGGACTTGGAGCTTTGTACCCCAGACACACACGGTCTTGTTTTTAACCCTTTCCTGTGGGTGTGAGCCCCTGTATAGGGGACCTTTTGAAGACCTTACCCCAGTTAGGGAGTAACCCCTCTGAGTCAGGATGGCTCTAATCCTACTAGGGAGAACGAGCAAGATGGGCAGCCAGACACCAGAGCCAATGGAACCCAGAGTCCAGGAGAGGCCCCATGTGCATTGCCACGTGACACACATAGCCAAGGACCAGAATCCTGAGTTCTCCAAGCCTCAAAACCATGAGCCAGGGTGGACCACAGTGGCTCAGCAGGCAGAGTTCTTGCCTGCCATGCCTAAGACCAGGGTTTAATTCCCGGTGCCTGACCATGCAAAACAAACAAACAAACAAACAAACAAACATGAACCAATAAATTCCCATTGTTTAAGCTACCCTGTTGCATAGTATCTGCTTTAGCAACTAGGGAACTACAAGAATTTTGGCTACTGGAAGGGCTTCTGCAAATACATAAAATGTGGAAAGGACTTTGGAATTGGGTAGCGGGTGGAGTTTGAAAGAATTGAGAGGGCTCACAAATGAGTGGGAACTGTAGAGAAAGTTTGTATCATCTTAGAGAATAAGTAGTTCATCACGAATAAAATGTCGGTAGAAATACGGACGTTAAAGATACTCCAGTGATGCCTTGAAAGAAGTGATGAGTGTCTTATTGGAAACTGGAGAAAAGGCACTCCATGCTACAAAGTGGCAGAGAATTCGGCTAAATTGAGTTCTGATGTTAGTTAGAAGGAAGAACTTGAAAGCAATGAACTTGGACCTTTAAGCTGAGGAAATTTCCAAGCTAAGTGTGGACGGTGCAGCCTGGCTTCTCCTTGTATCTTACAATGAAATGAGAGACAACAGGGATAAGCCAAAAATGGTCTCTTAAGCATGAAGAAACCAGAAACTGTTTGGAAAATTCTGAATCTACCAAGATAATGTGCTCTCAGATGTATCTCTATCAGGGACCGCCCTGAGCGTCCAAGAAGCAAGTCCCCAGGGGACAGGGCTGCACCCGAGGGTTCAGCTGAATGGCCCTTTGCTGAAGAGGCTGTGGCTGGACACCATCCAGGCGGCCATCCCAGTGGAAGTCAACATCGGAAACGCAGTTATTCAAGGAGGATCTACGGAAGCCTCTATTTTTTTTTCATGGTTTGGACACCTGTGAACTGCATGCAAAGCCAACAACATTTTTGAGAAATTTGTATGAGTGAAACCACTGCCAGCTTGACCCAAAAGGGACAGAGAAGGGATGGATTGGAGAAAGGATGACCTTGAAGGCCGAACTGTAGAAACTGAGTCTGGATCCAAGAGATTTCCGGCCAGAAGAGTGGGCCCACCACGCATGTGGGAAGGACAAGTTCTACGCGATGTTTGCAGGGGGCAGGCCCTGCACCTCATTGTTCAAGGAAGGTGCTGCCACCCTGGTGCTCGGGAGATGGTGGGGAGAGTGTGGCCACTGCACAAGCACCTGGAAGGGGCAGAGCTGCCACTCCATCAAGCCCAGTGGACAAAACACTGATCCATGGATGATCCTCAGACCTTGAAATCTAATGGAGTTTGCCCTGATGGGTATTGGAATTGATTGGGACTCATAACCTCTGTTTTCTTTGCAGTTTCTCCCTTCAGGAATGGGAATGTTTATCCCATGCCTGCCCCTCGTTGTATCTTGGAAGCAGATAACTTGTTCTCTGGGCTTTACAAGCCACATATGAGGGGAATCATGTCCTAGGACAGACCATACCAGTAACCGATTTTGGTGACATTAGGTACTTAGCTTTGTTACTGAATAACTTAAGGCATTTGGGATATTTTGATGGAATGAACATATTTTGCATTTGGGAAGAACATGTCATTTTTGGGTCCAGAGGATGGACTGTGGTGACTTGGAGTCATGTACTTCCAAAAAACACGTTCTTAAACTTAACCCATTCTTGTGGGTATGAATTTCAGCTAGGGTGTGACCCGTTGAGTCAAGATGGGTCTGAATCTTATTTCCAAAAGCCTTATGGGGGGGTCACAGAGAGAGAGAAAGTCACGGGGAACATCCAGAGGCTGGAACTCAACAGGACCCAGAAGAGAATCCAGGAGAGGCCGCCATGTGCACTGCCATGGAACAGAAGAGCCAAGGACCAAAGAGCCCCCAGAACACCACAGTCTTCTGGGAGAAAGCATCATCTTGATGACTCCTTGATCTGGTCTTCTCCCGGCCTCAAAACAGTAAGCCATGGAATTCTTGTTGTTGAAGCCAACTCATTGCATGGTATTTGCTTTAGCAGCCAGGAAACTAGAACAGGAGAGGCTGGGCTGTGATGGGTTGTAACAGACTCAGCACCCCACAGGAGTTCAGAAGCTGGGGTGCCCTTCCCAGTTGTCCTGAATGGAGGACGGGGCCGGACACGGAGCCATCATCGGATACAAGCTGCCCCAGGAGGGAATGTGACCTGTGAGGACACAGCTCCTTCCACTGAGGACAATTCCTGGGAAAGAACCCAGGGCATGCCATTGGCAGACAGCATTCTAGCAGCTGGGAGGACAGACGCCCCAGTCGTGGCGGAGAGCACTGAGCAGCATGCCACACCCTCTGCAACAGGTGTCACCATCAACTTCTACATCTGTGAATTCTTAAGCCCCCAAATTGGCTCCAGCAGGTACTTCAGCATCTCTTCCCTCGGAGCCAGTTAGGGGGTCTGATCACAAGCAAGGAAAGTATTCACGCAATGCTCCCCTTAAAATAGAATCTCTTCTACTAAGCATCGTGGAGCCTTTAGTCTTTGAGATAATCTTTTTTAAAAAATTAACTATATCATGGTAATCATTTTAAACGTTATTCTTATCTATTTAGAAAATATATGAAAATGCTCATTTAAGACTTTCCAGATGGAGAAACTCTGTAACAATAACATTCTGATGATACAAAAGTAAATGAGAAGCAACCAGGAGAGCGTCTTAGAAATTAGCATGACTGCATCTCAGATGCAGAAAGGGAATGAGCACAGATGAAACAAGGGCATATGACAAGGAGGTACTCAGAGGAGCACCATGAAGCTGGACGAAGGCTGCGAAAAAGGCCAAGTCCACAATGAACCCTGATGGTTTTGACAGCCGCGTTCTTAGCAACCACGGCACAGGCCCGGGCTCATTGTGTGGGACAGATTGGCTCTTGTTCCCCGACAGTGAGGAAATCAGAACAGCTCCATTCCTCTTTTGCTTCCGACTTCCCTTTCAGGAACAATGATCTTTAAATTGGAAGCAGCTAGCACAATAGAGAGCAGGTGGAGTCTCATGACAGGTGCAGAGCTGGCCAGCAATCTCTTCATCCCTTTAAATAAGTCAGTTCTCCAGATGTAGAAAAATCGTCTGCCAGGTACTGACAGTTCTTTACAGGTATAATTGGATGTCCAGTACTGGCTACCTTGAAGGAATTCCAGAGAAGAGGAGAGGGGATAGAAGACTGAAAATGGAACAAACTCCTGACTTTTAAAGGGAGGATAAAGATGGACTCTGGACCCTGTAGGTGGTTGAGCTGGGCATCAGTTCTTGTGAGCAGACGGGAGGATGGTGACAGCGGAAGGGAGTGTGGTTTGTTAGCAGCCAGACATGTCGAATGAACCTCACGTCTTGTTTGGGGGGGAAGCAGGCGTGTGGGGATAGAGCAAACACCCCATAAACCAGGGCTCTGGGTCCGGCCTTTGCTCCTATGACCATCAGGCACCTGAGTGTGGTCACATCAACCCCTGCAGCCTCCGACCCCTGTACGGACATACTGCCCCTGACAGCAGTCAGTCCAGGAGGGCAGTGAGGTCCCAGCGGTCAGTCCAGGAGGGCAATGACATCCCAGCGGTCAGTCCAGGAGGGCAGTGAGGTCCCAGTGGTCAGTCCAGGAGGGCAGTGAGGTCCCAGCGGTCAGTCCAGGAGGGCAGTGAGGTCCCAGCGGTCAGTCCAGGAGGGCAGTGAAGTCCTAGTGGTCAGTCCAGGAGGGTGATGAAGGAGCTGAAGAGGGAGAGGTGTGGAGTTAGGTCCTCATTCTCCTTTCTCCTAAAGGACATTGAAAGGAACCCAGCACAGAGCCCTCACCATGCAGTTCACATCCTGTCTCCTCTCCTCCTTCTCTCTCACCCACACCCCCTCCCCCAGAGACTCAAAATTGACAAATGCTGAAAGAATTCTCTGGCTTACACCTGGGCAATATAGACTTTTTATACCTTCCCAGTGCTCTCTTCCTCCACCTACTCACTCACTCCCCATTTTAAATTTTTGTCTGACAGCCTAATTCTCCAGAGCTCTCTGTGCCTAAGCCTTTCAAGCTTTCTCTTCCTCCATTTACTCTCTGCTGATGCTGACTCAGATGCAGGAGATGCTGAGATGGCTTTCCTCGGGGGATAGATGGGTGGTGGCGGAGAAGTGGGCAGGCAGCTGTGGACTTCTTTAGGCAACCGGGGGAGGCTGTGGTCTAATCCACCCCATGCCTGTGGGTCTGGGCCAGGTCTGGGCCGTGGACCAGTTCATCCCGTGCACGTGTGCTGTGTGCTGGGTCTGGGCTGCAGCTCAGTCCATCCATGCATGTGTGCTGGGACTGGACTTGGTTCTGAGCTGCATCAGTGAGCATGACCGGCAAATGCCCTGCCCTTGTGGAGCCTGTGGAAGTTAGGGTCAGCTGTCGGCTTGGCCAGGTGATGGGGCCACGTTCTGCTGCTGTGGACTTGAGTCATCAGTGTGTGAACCTCAGCTACAGCTGATTCCATACACAGTCGGCGAAGGGGAGGGACTTCCACATTGGAGTGATGTTTAATTAGGTGGAGGCTGAAAAGAGCAGTCAGAAGAGAGCTCAACACGCACTCCCCAAGCAGCTCAGCACACCTCAGCTCAGCCCTCGCAGCTCAGTCCAGACATTCGGCCATGCAGAAAAGAATTGCCCCAGGGAAAGCTGTTGGAACCCAGAAGCCAGGAGAGAAGGCCAGCAGACATCGCCCTGTGCCTTCCCATGTAAGAGGGAAACTCAGATGAAAGCTACCTGCCTTTGCTTCAAAGAACTATATGTTTTTAACTAAGTAAATCCCCTTTTATTAAAAGCCAGTCCATCTCTGGTATGTTGCATCCTGGCAGCTTTGGCAGACTAAAACAGAGCTCATTGTAAGTACCATGAAAGAAATAGAAAACAAAGCTGAGGGGGGAGGGGAGAAGCTTCAAGTAGGGGAGGATGAGTCACCATCAGGGCTGGCGTTTGAGTTAAGACCTGAAGGACGAGAAGGAACCAGGGATGTCCTGGGTAGAGGAGATGGGTGCACAGACTGAGCTTGGCCTGCGGGAAGCAGAAAGGATGGGCATGGAGGGCAGGTGAGAGTTTGTAGGAGTGAGATTAGGTGGAAGAGCACAAGCCTTGGGGATGACTTTGGGTTTTACATAATAAAAAGTGAAACCACTGAGGGGTTTTAAGCAAGGAAATGACAAATAGGGTTTAAGTGTCGATTACTCCGAGAGCTGCACAGGGACAGAGGGCAGTGGGACAAGGAAGGGGCCGACTGACCAATGCAGAGGCCACGGCTGCAGCCCAGGTGGGACGATGTGCCTCGGGCCAGGGAGAGGTCCTGGCTGTGTGACGGAGCTGCTCTAGCACAGCACTGCTGTTTAGCTTCCTTGTTGCTAAAGCAAATACCATGCAATTGGTCGGCTTAAACAATGGGAATTTGGGGGTTTGAGATGAGAAGAACTCCAAATCAAGTCAGCATCAAGGGGACGCTTTCCCTCAGGGAACCTTAGTGCTTGGGGCCAGCTGCCGGGTATCCTTGGTCCTGGGCTCCTCGGTCACTGGGCAGGCACCTGGCAGCCTCCGCTGGCCTCTCCCTTCTCCTCCGGGTTCTGCTGACTTTCCGCTCCCTCTAGCGGGAACCGTCCCTGTGACCTGCCACCTGAGGCCTTCAGTCACCAGATGAAGGCCCACCCTGCTTGAGGTGGGTCACACCTTAACCAACATGCCCTCCCCAGAAGGTCCTAGCTACAAAGTCCACACCCACAGGCATGGACTGAGTTTAAGGACGTGCTTTTCTGGGGTATAAAGTTCCGAGCTGCCACACCACAAACCGGTGGGCTTGAGGAGCCCAGGACTAAGGGTCTCTGGCAGCCGGCCCAGGACGCTACGGTTTCCTGGGAGAAAGCATCGCCTTGATTTGCACTTCTTATAGCCTCAAAACCCCATTAAATTCCCATTGTTTAAGCCAATGATTGCATGGCATTTGCTTTAGCAACAAGGAAGCTAAAACAGTGGTATTGTGTTAGAGCAGCTCTGTCTTACAGCCAGGACCTTTCCCTGGTTGGCTTAAACAGCGGGAATCACTGGCTCACGGTCTGGAGGCTAAAAGTCCACAGTCACGGGTCAGCAGCCGACAGCTTGCCCGCAGCACTCTGCTGGTGTGGCCGGGGGGCAATCAGCCTCTTCCCCCATCAGGTGTCCGGCTGTCTCTTTCCAGCCCTCCCTGGGGCTTATCCTTCTGTGTCCACATTTCCTCCGCATATAAGGACTCCTCTCTTATGGGTTTGAGGTCCACTCTGGTTCCGTGTGTCCTCATCTTAATAGGATCTTCAGAGATCCCATTTACAAATGAGTTCAGACCCATAGGACCAGCGGTTCGGATTGCGGATGTCTTTGTGGAGGGTGTGAGTCAATCTACTGCAGCAGTGGATAGTGATCAAGAGGAATGGTGGGTCTGAGACAGAACCATGGAAAGTCTGGATGAAGGAGAAAAGAGAAGGAAGAA
Organism: Myrmecophaga tridactyla; assembly: GCA_004026745.1. Classification (NCBI taxonomy): domain Eukaryota; kingdom Metazoa; phylum Chordata; class Mammalia; order Pilosa; family Myrmecophagidae; genus Myrmecophaga; species Myrmecophaga tridactyla. The sequence continues at coordinate 10,735 of PVIY010032724.1, forward strand.
ATCGAGGGTGACAGACTTTTTGACTTTGGGCACTTGCCATTCTCTGAGATGGGGAGATTGGAGAAAGGAGAAGCAAGTCAAGCCAAGTATACATCTTTGTGGAAATGTAGATAAGCATTAGGGCTGCACGAATGAGTCTGGAGCTCAAGGGAGAGGTCAGAACTGCAGACATAATGGGAGTGTCATCACCAGAGAGATGTTTAAAGCCAGGGAACAAGATGAGCTCACTTAGCAGGAGAAATGGCTGAAAAAGAGAAGAGGGTCTAGGACAAGTCCTGGGCATTAGAGGTGTGAAAGAGGAGCAGGAGGCAGAAAGGAGAGGAAAAGGAGCAACCAGGGAAGGAAAACCGGGAGTGCAGTGCCACGAATCCACCAAGAAGAGCATTTTCAGGGCGACGTCAGTGTGTCATATGCTTCTGGAAGCTTGAGGAAGATGAGGGAAGAGAAGTGGCCACTAAATTTGGAAGGTGGGTGTTCTAGTTTGCTAGCTGCTAGAATGTACTATACCAGAAACAGAATGCCTTTTTAAAAGGGAAATTTAATAAATTGCTAGTTTACAGTTTTTAGGCCCTGGAAATGTCCAAATGAAAGCAAGTCTGCAGAAATGTCTGATCTAAGGTATCCAGGGAAAGACACTTTGGTTCAAGAAGGTTGATGACGTTCAGTGTTTCTCTCTCCACTGGAAGGGCACGTGGTGAACGTGGCAGCGTCTGCTAGCTTTCTCCCCAGGCCTCTTGCTTCATGAAGCTCCCCGGGAGGCGTTTTCCTTTTTCATCTCCAAAGGTCATTGGCTGGTGGACTCTGTGGTTCTCCCGTCCTTCTGTCGTGGTTCTGTGGCTCACTCCTCATGTTCAAAAGGCACTCTCTCCAAAATGTCTCTTTACATAGGATTCCAGTAAACTAATCAAGATTCATGTAGGATGAGTGGAGACGTGTCTCCCATAATTGATTGAGTCACATCTCTGTGGAGAGAACCTCATCAAGTTTCCAACCTATAGTACTGAGTAGGGATTAGAAGAAACCGTTGCTCCCACAAGATGGATTAGGATTAAAACATGGCTTTTCTAGGGGACGTAGATCCTTTCCAACCCACACGGTGGGTGGAGTTGGTGAGCTGGAGGTGAGCAGTTTAACTGGAAGGAGCATAAGTTGAATGTGCATGGTCTGTTGAGTAAATAAATTGTTGGGGTTAGTAATTTTAGATAAGTCTTTTTCATTGTGGTAGAATATAGATAACAGAAAAATAATTTTAACCATTAGTAACTGGACAATTCTGTGACAATTAGTACATCCACAATTTTGTGTAACTGCTAGTTTTGAGCTATATGTCCAGAAAAGGCCATGCTTTTTTAATCCATTCCTGGGGGTGCAGACCTATTGTGGGTGAGGCCTTTTGATTAGATTGTTTCAATTGAGGTGTGGCCCACCCTATGCAAGCTGAGCCTTAATAATTTACTGGAGTCCTTTATGAGAGGATAAAAGGCAGAGACTTTTGGAGAGCGCTTAGAGAGAAATGCTCCAGAGATGCTAAGAGAGGACCCACAGACATTCAGAGAGAAAGCACTGGAGTCTGAAGCTGAAAGCAAGGGAACCCAGGAGTGAAGGGCCGGCAGACGTCACCATGTACCTCCCATGTGACAGAGGAACCCCAGCTGCCAGCAGCCTTTCCTCAGAGAAGGTACCTTACTCTGGATGCCCTACTTTGGCGTTAGAACTGTAAACTTGTAAACTAATAAATCCCCATTGTAAAAGCCAATCCATTTTTAGCGTATTACATTCCAGCAGCTTCAGCAAAGCAAAACAGTAACTATCATAACTATCTTTTTTCAGAAAATTTTCATCATTTCAAACAGAAACTTATACCCATTAAGCAATAACTCCCTTTGACACACATTTTTAATTTTGATAATGCCTAATTTATCTATTTTGTTGTTGTTGTTTCTTTTGTTTTTGGTGTAAAATCTAAGAATCCAGTGCCTAATACAAGGTCCTGAAGATATTCTTCTGTTTTCTTCTAAGGGTTTTATAGTATTAGCTCTTATATTTAGACTGTTGTTCTATTTTGAATTAATTTTTGTTTTTGGTGAGAAGTAGGGATCCAAATTCATTCTTTTGCATTTGCATTTCCAGTTGTCACCGCAGCATTCATTGAAGAGACTATTCTCTCCCCATTGTGTTGACTTGGTGCCCTTCTGAAAAATCAGCTGGCCAAAGGCGTGTGGGCTTATTTCTGTACCCTTGATCCTATCCCATTGGTTCGTGTGTCTATCCTTTTGCCATCAGCACACTGTTAGTTACTGTAGCTTTCTAGTGAGTTTAGAAATCAGCAAGTGTGAGCTCTCCAAATATGTCCTTTTTCCAGATGGTTTTGGTCATGCTGCATAACACTTTTTTATGTTGCTAGATTTAGTTTGCCAGTATTTTGTTAAGGATTTTTGCTTCTATGTTCACAATGGATATTGGTCTGTAATCTTTTCTTGTGTTGTCTTTATCTGGCGTTGGTGTCAGGGTAATACTGACCTTATAAAATGAGTTAGGAATTGTTTTATCCTCTTCTATTTTTCGGAACAGTTTGAGTAGCATTGGTGTTCATTCTTTAAATGTTAGAATTCATCAGTCAAGTCACCTGGTCCTGGTCTGTTCTTTGTTGAGAGGTTTTTGATTACTGTCTCAATTTCTTTAGTTATGATTGGTCTGCTGTTGGTCTCTTGAGATTTTCTGTTTCTTCTTGAGTCAGTTTAGGTCATTTTCATTTCTAGAAAATTGTTCATTTCATCTAGATTATATAAATTTATTGGTCTACAGTTGTTCATGGTATTCTCCTGTAATCCTTTTCATTTATGTGAGGTCAGTAATAATGACCCCATTCACATTTATGATGTTAGTTAATTGTGTTCTCTTTTGTTTCTTTGTCATTCTGGCTGAACAGTTATGGATTTTGTTGATTTTTTTCAGAGCCAACTTTTAGTCTCATTGATTCTCTGTATTGTTTTCCTATTGTCTATTTCATTTACTTCCATTCTAATCTTTACTATTTCTTTCTTTCTACTAACTTTGGGTTTGGATTGCTCATTTTTGTCTGTTCCTCTAGGCGTGAAGTTTATTGTTTTGTGACCTTCCTTCTTTTCTAATGTAGGCACTTATGGATTTGATTTGTGGCCTAAAATAAGTTCTGTCATGGAGAACGATCTGTCTGTGCTTGAGAAGAATGTTTACTCTGCTGATGAGTGGAGTGTTCCATGAATTTTCACTGAGGTTAATTGGTTTATAGTATTGTTAGAGTCCTCCTTTCCTTATTGATCTCAGTCCAGACGTTCTATCAGTTTCTGAAAGTGGGACACTGAAGTAGCCATCCATTAATGTAGAGCTATCTATTTCTTCCTTGAATTCTTTCCATTTTTCTTTCATATATTTTGGGCTCTATTTTTATGTGCATATAAGTTTATAATCACTATATCTTTTTGCTGGATTGAACCTTTTATCAATATATAATATCTTTATTTGTCTCATAACAGTTTTTTAATTAAAATCTATTTTGTCTGACAATAATATACTATTCTGGCTCTCTTTTGGTTATTATTTGCATGGAATATCCTCTTCCATCCTTCACGTCAACCTCTTCATGTCCTTGTCTCTCACGTGAGTCTCTTATAGACAGCACATAGGTAGACCAGGCTTTCTTGCATCTGTCAATCTGTGCCTTTTAATAGGATAGTTAAATCCATTTATATTTCAGTAACAACTAATAAGGGAGGATTTATATCTGCCATCTAGCTATTTGTGATCTATATGTCCTGTACATTTTTATTCCTAGATTACTTCATTACTGCTATTTTGGGGTGTTTAGTTGAGTTTTTGTAAGGTACCATTTTGATTCTCTTCTTTTCTCTCTGTTTTAAGGTTATTTTCTCAGTGGTTACCTTCGTGATTACAATTAACACCTTAGACTAATAACCTAGTTTGAATAATACAAACTAAGTTTCAGTAGTATATAAGCTCTTATGTACATTTTTGTCCTACCCCCTTTATAATGTTATTTTTTCAGATTACATTGAATTCCCATAACATAGAATTCAATTATTGTTTTACACATTTTCCTTTTAAGTCATATGAAAAGGGGAGCAGTTGCAACCCCAAAGCATATTAATACAGGATTTTATACTTATTTATGTAGTTTCCTTTACCAATTTTCTTTATTTATTCTTATGGCTTTGAGTTAGTATCTGTTATTTTAAGCCTGAAGAACTCCCTTTGGTATTTCTCATAAGGCAGGTAATGAACTCTTTCAGCTTTTGTTAATTTGTAAATGTCTTAATTTCTCTTTCATTCTTACAGGATAATTTTGCCAGCTATAGAATTCTTAGTTGACAGTTTTCTGCTTTACGGACTTTAAATGTGACATCCTGCTGGCTTCTGGCCTCTGTGGTTTCTGATAAGAAGTTTTCTGTTAGAGTCATTGGAATTCCTTGCACATGACCTGTCACTTCTTTCTAGCTCTTGCTGCTTCCAAAGTTCTGTCTTTGATTTTGACAAATTCACTATAGTGTGTCTTGTGGTGTCTCAGTGTTCTTCCTGCTTGGAGTTCATTGAGATTCTTGAACATATACATTCACGTCTTTCCATTGGATCTGGGAAGTCTTTGGCCTTTATTTCTTGAAATACTTTTCCTGCCCCTTTCTGTCTTGTCCTTCTGGGACTTCGATGAATGTACGCTGATATGCTTGGTGGTGTCTCCTGGGCTCCGTTCATTTTTCTTCATTAGTCTTTCTGTTCCTGACACTGATGATTTCAATGGTCTTGACTTCACTTATCCTGTCTTTTGCTTGCTCAAATCTGCTTTTGTATCCCACTACAGAGTTTTTTTTTCATTTCCATTATTGTAACTTTCAGCTCCAGAATTTCTTTTTTTTTGTTTCCTCATTTAAATTTCTATCTCATTACTTTGTTCAGATAACATTTTTCTAATTTCATTTCTTTGTCCATGGTTTACTTGAATGAGCTTTCATTGAACAAATTTAACAAATTTCAGACAGTTGATTCAAACATTAGAACTATTAGTCAGAGATGCTGAATCAACTGTCTTAAATTTGATCAATATGTTTCAGAGTGGGAACGAGTTGAGACATGGAGAGGGCTGTGGGGTTAGGGAGGCGTGTGTGTCCTTATGAGAGTGACCAGGGGGATGGAGGCCCCGGTGACCCCAGGGAGAGAGGAGGTGAGGCCAGGGGCCTTCGTAGGAGGGGCTGTCGGGGGTCCAGGGCACACTGGGCTCGGCTTTAGGGGGAGCAGCAATGTCTCCTCTGGTGTAACATGACATGACAAGAAGGAACGGAGCCTGAAGTGCTTCAGAGACCGCACAGGGTGCCTGAAGCAGCCGGCCCCTGCTGCCTTCTGTTTTCTCAGTGAGGAACAGGCTTGGAAGGTGTGCGTGGGGGCCGGGCCTCTGGGAGATTAGAGAGAATGCAATCATGATTTTTGAGGAGTGGAGAATGGCATTTATCAGGAAACATAGTAGGATGGCCAGGTATCAGTAAATGCCCAAAGCTTGTAGTCCTGAGTTTAAGGCAGAGTTCTCTGGTTTTTCTCCAGCAATATTTGACTGGCTGTGGGTAGGCCCAGATGGCAACACTGGGTCCGTCCAGGGCTCGGGATTTGCCAGGCAAGGAGGGGACAGAGAGAGAGAAGGATGTGTGTGTTGGCCTGGGGGTCTCAAGGAGATGGAAGAGTTATTGAGGAGAGGGCCTTAGAGTAAGTGAGCTGGACAAATGCAGTGCCCTAACACTAACAATAAGAAGTTATATCCCATTATATGAAGCTGGTGATAGAATGCTCACTTCACAGGGTTGTTCTGACAGTCAAATAAAAACCTGTGGGATGAGTGGCCAGCCTGGTAAACTGAACTAGTGCATGCCGCATACCTTGATTTCCTTAAGGCAGCCCACCAAAGCTGTTACACTCATGAATGAAATGTTCAGCATACCTTGATTTCCTTAAGGCAGCCCACCAAAGCTATTACACTCATGAATGAAATGTTACTATGTAAATAACACTTTATTTAACTGATTGTATAATTACATCAAAATAACTGCTGCTTCTGCTAATTTTATCTCTTTCCGAGTCTGTGGCCAAGCAGCCCCTTGGGTAAGCCGGTGCCCCTGCCCTCAGGCTGCCTCTGTGCACGAGCTGGGAGCGGCACACGGGTAGCCAGAGTGCCTGGTGTTTTCCAGAAGCAAGGAGGACGAGACGGAAAAGGTGTCAAGGAAACACGATTTCTATTTCAGGAATAGAAATTTTTAAGCAAAAATTACAAGGGCTCTGAGGAAATATATACATCTGCACTTTGCATGCTAGATGCGCTCAGGCCGAATGAGGCTGTGATAAGACTTGCAAATTCCAAATTACATTCAATTGTATCTAATAAAGAGATTTAAGAAGTTGAGAAAATATGTTATTACTGGGAGAGAAACAGAGATTTAAAAAAAATAAATAATGGCTCAAACTAGAAGGAAGCATTGCCTACGGAAAAAACACCGCTGTAGAAAAGTCACCATCCTGGATATTATATTCCTTGAATTAAAAAATGTATCCAGGTTTTGATAGAATTGAAGGAAGGTGTTTTCGATAAAACGCTGGCGTGCACGCTGCTCTCAGCTTCTCCTTAACTCTCTCCAATAATGTGCTCTGCCCTGGGGAGGACCCCGCCTTCGATTTCTGGGGCTTCTGTGACAATTGCCGACCCTGCCCGGCCTGAGGGGCAGGGTCATGCCATCTGTGCAGGCTGGAGGTGAGAGCCCAGCTCCCGCGGCTGTGCTCCCCCTGCGCCACCTGCCGCCATGCTCCAGCGCGGGGCGTCTCCTCCCCCTCAGCCGCCTGTCCCCCCACATCTTCTGTCCACGTGAACCCAGGCTCCCCCGCCCCAATTCGAGGCGGCCTCAGCTGGAGAGGGGTCTGAGGCCCCCACCCCCAAAGCGTCCAGCCCTTGACCGTTAGCAGATTTGCAGAAGAGCCTGATTGGACCCAGCTATTTGGAGGGGGTGGCCTTCCTTCGGGCACCTGGAACCCTGATATCAGCGGGAGCCGCGCCTCCCTCCCTACCTGTCCGGACCCGGCCATCCACGCCACGCCCATCCGCCATGGCCCGAGCTCCAAAGCCTGTCACATCTGCAGGTGTCAGGGCGGGGACTCTGGCACGTCCCTCAGAGAGCAGGTCCCAGTGCCGCGGCCGGCTCAGCAGGGGGCAGCTGGGGGCAGCTGAGAGGCTGGGGGGCTGGGGCCAGAGCTGGGAAGGCCCATCTTTCCAGCAAGACATGGGATGCTGGGCAGGGCACGGGTCCAGACCAGGGCCATGAGAGGCACTGTGGCCAGTGGGGGGACGGGACGGCAGGGCCACCCCTGGCTGGGGGGACGGGGCGGCAGGACGGTCAGCAGACGTGAGATTAATGAGCTCTGAGTGATCAGCCCTTCAATCCCCTTGAGCCCGGTTACTGCCCCAGGCTTGGCTGGAAGGACGCCCGAGCAGCCCCCTTCTCTGAGCCCAGCACCACATTTGGGTAATTTTGTTCCGTCTTTCTCAGGAGTAAGCCCTCGCTCTCTTTCCTTCTTGACTTTCATCTGCAATTATATTGCTTTGTTTTATGATGGATGTGTCTCCTGGGACACACTTATAATAACGCTTCCTAATTACATTCTACCTAGGCTCAGTAGATTTGGCCATTCTCCTCCACTTTCCTTAAATATTAATGAGCACATTTGAACAGCACCATTTTAAGTACAGTAAAATCTCAATTGAACAGAATGAGCAGGGATTGGGTTTTTCAGGCTAATTAAATCTCCTAATTGGCTGGGGGTTAATCAGAAAATGCTTTGGGCTGCAGTCCTGCTGGCTGATTTCTTTTCTAGAAGGTTTGCGTTTACTCTCATCTGATAGCTCTGCAGGCTGCTGCTCCCAGCGGTTCACAGCCGCGCGGCGCCCCACGTCCCGATATGATTTATTCATTCCTTCACTAGTCACACGGACTCAGGGGCTCCCAAGCGTTGAGGAAAACAGCCCTGCCAGACGCAGGCGTGGAGGCACTGTATTAACAAATCAAGGACAAAGTTGGAAGTTGCCGTTTGAGCAAATCTTAGTTCCCAGTTTTTTTCATCAACTTCATATAAAACACAAATCATAGGGAAAAAAATCTTGATAGATGGGGAGATTCTGGGGTGCTGCCCTCCATGGGATGCCGCCACCTCCCCTCTGTATTTTAGGAGTTTGAAAGTCATCGTTATCTTGTGACAGGGCCTCTGCCTCGTCCCACGTAAGTAAAATTGCCAGAGGACGAGACTTTCCATCTGCTACATTTATTTTATAATGACACAACTCTTTTTGCCATTTTATTTCCTATTCAAGTTGCTCCAAATGTTCGTGTGTGGTTTCTGAACTTTTTTTTTCACTAATCTGTTTGGACAACACTATCCTGAACTCCAGAAGTAAACCCAAAACAGCCTTTATAGGATAAACAAACAGCTACCAGCATTGACTGTCACACCAGTGACTTGGGGTTTTTTCCACTATTGAATGCGTTTGGAGAGTAGCTTTTCTGGTGCTTGGATTTTTATGGTGTGTTATTCACTTGAGGCCACACCGATGGCGTAGCTTGTCCCGGTGGCCGCGGCCATGGCGCTGACTTTCGGTGGTTTGTATTTCCCTTGCAGACCAGTACGGGGTGGCGGGGTGTTGGGATGTTGGGGTGGTGGGGAGGTGGCGATGGGGGCTGGCAGGGTGGCAGGGTAATGCGGTGGCTGGGTGGTGGGCTGTGCCACCCTTTACACTTTGTTCATTCTGTTTTGTTTGCTTTTGAAAGACTACTACGTTCCACGGGATTCCCTCGTTCGGAGCCTAGAGCTCTCCTGGAAAAGAGTAAAATGTGGGTGTGCAAAAGCTGAGGATGAGCTTATAGGTCATGGGAGAGTTTTCACTCTTGGATAAATAAGATTACTTTAAAACTGAGGTTATGAGCCCATGCGGAGGCGCTGCAGCTCTCTTGGTGTGATGCGGCGCTCACGGGGCTGCTTGCACACGAACCTCGGGTCAGCGTGGGCACATGATCCCCTGATGACAATTCCTATCTCGAAAGTCACTTCTCCCAATTTTGTGGAGGAAACAGTGAGTTGACAGAGAAATTGGGATTATTTTAGGGGTGACCTGATTACACAGCTGGTGTGCAGCCAGCATGCAGGGCAGCCCTGGTGTCTCCACGTGGCCCTTGGCATGGCCAGCAGGGGCCTTGGTGCACATGGGGACAGCAGCACCCTGCCACCACCCTGCCTGTGGGCACGATGGCCATGACAGCCCGAAGGCCGCGTCCCTGTCCTGGGCCCCGAGGGCTGGGAGCAGAGGCCCTGCACGGACGGAGGCTCCTCTCTGCCCTGGTGGCTAAGCACCAGGGAGGCCCTGCACGGACGGAGTCTCCTCTCTGCCCCGGTGGCTAAGCACCAGGGAGGTACCAAGGAGGCAGGCTACCTGCAGCCCTGGGCTTGGGGACACGCCGCCTGCAGCCGCAGGGGGTCTGCTGTGCCCAGAGGAGGCCTCACTTCTGTCCTTTGCAGTGGCGTCGAGGTCCCCGAGTGTGTGCCCTGTGGCCTTGCCCAGCAGCAGCTTTCAGCCCAAGGACGTTCGGGCCGAACTTGACTTGGCTGAGAGATGCCCTCCAGCCTGGGCACAGCCACTCTCAGCTCCCCCCGAGGTGCGGCTTTTCCTGGCCTCGGGCCGCAGGTCCCTCGCAGTTCTGCCCGTGGGCTCGGACACAGGGACAGGGACCCTGGGCCCAGCTTCCCTGAAACAGGCCCCTGGTTCCACCTCCTTCCACTGCCCCAGGACACCTGGTATCTCTAACGCATTTAAAATTAAGGCGATTATACTCGTTGCATCCCAAGCACAGCTCAAAACAGCCTGAGACTGACCGCCTTCTTGGCGAAGGGCAGTTAGAGGTCAGCAGCATAATGGAGACAGAGTTTGAAGTTTATGAATTTGCTGCAGGTGAGCATTTGACAAGCTCCTAGGAGGGGTCTAATGATGTTAGATGAAAGGAAGAAACGATCAGGACTGTGTGAGCAGGAGACACAGGCATCAAGGGGGCGAGGGGGCTGCCCTCCTGCTCCCTCCCCGCGTGCATGGAGTGCCAGGTGTGAGGAGCCCACACAATCTCGCCGTAGAGACCAGAGCCTCCCGCGAACAGGTGCTCCCACGCACCCGTTCAGCCCGGGGCGCTTGATGGGGAGGGGAGAAGAAAAGGATGCCCAGCTGGCCAGCTGGGGCTCGGCCAGGGACCTCAAGGGTCCCGTTTGTTCTGCAGCTGCCCCTCCATCCCCCTATCTGCTCTCCAGGCATCCCTGGGACCTGGTGGGTGCCCTCTCTCTGCTGGCCACTGGCAGGTGGGCTTAGGGAAGTCGCAGCCTGACCCGGAACCTCTGGCCCTGCTTGGCACAAGGCAGCTCCCCTGGGGGCAGCCACAGCTGTCGCCGAGGAGAGGGAGGCGCCTGGAGAGGCCCAGGGCTGGGGCCCCCGCAGGACGGGGAGGAGGGCGCCGGACGCATGGCCGGGTGGGAGGGGGTGCTGAGCCGCCTGCGTGGGTGAGGGGTAGCGCGGCCTCTCCCTAGGGGTTCTCTCCGTGCGCCCCTCGCCTTCCGCACCCACCTCTGAGAGACCTGGGCGCGGCGGGGCGCTCTCCAGCCTGGCACCCCCCGCCTTCGCCCCGTGACTCCGGTGCCCCGTTCCCTGCCCCAGACGCTGCAGAGCAGCCACTGGGCATGGGGGCAGGTGCCGCCCGCTGCGCCTCTGTGCCCCGCAGCCCCGCTCTCGAAGCCACCTGGGTCCTCGCGGCGCCGCTCCCCGGCAGGCCCAGCCCCGGGTGAGGGGCATCCCAGCGCGGTCAGGGCGCCCAGCCCACGGACAAGCCCCGGAGCGCCGCCGCCCACCCGCCCTCCCCAAGTCGCCGCCGCGCAGCCACGTCACCCCGCGTCCCGAACCGCCCAGTGCCCCCCGCGTTTTCAGGGCCGCACCCTCAGCCCGCTGCCTTCCTCCTCGGTCCCCGCGCGCCCCAGGCGGCTGCCCTCTGTCCAGAGGCCCGCGCTGCGCCCGGAGCCCACCGAGCTCACTGTGCCATCCCCGGGGTGAGGCCCCGCGACTCCCAGGACCCTCAGGACAAACGGGTCCCCCGCTGTGGCCCCTGCCCCCCGCACGCGACGCAGTGGGGGAGGGGCGCCTGCCCTGCCCACCTCGGCCTGGGCTTGGCCCCACGTGGACCCCCGGGGGTTGCCGGTGAGGCGGACACCTTGGGCAGGGCCCCAGGGCCTAAGGGGGGTACTCGTGGCCAGTAGGCAGCACCGCTGGGAGGCAGCACAGGTGCCCGGAGCAGGTAAGGGTGCACCTGTGTCCAGGCTCCAGGCAGCCCCTGCACACCTGCGCCCCGGCCGTTGCTCCATCCCAGCTCCGACTTCGCAGGTTCATGAAGCAAACAGCAAAATGTCCTCGAATCAGCCCGGCAATCCCCCAGGCCTCCTGTGCCCTTCACGGAGAGAACTGCTGGTCTCCCGAGCTGCCTGCTGCCCCCCAGACGGCACCTTCCAGAAAGGAAGGGCGATATACACAGCGGTCCCACCAGCCAATATTCACCCCAAAGGAGAAAACCTGAAAATATAGTCGTGCATTTAGATTCTTTTTTCTTTGACTTTATAGTTGATGCTTCTCTTTTTTTCTAATTTAGACTTGCCAGAGGTAAAAATATCAATTTCCTTTTCCATGGAGAAATCCAATAATGGAATGAAAATCAAGCTTCACTGGGCACACGTTATCAATTAGATCTGATCTTGGTTAACAGTATTTCATAAGCTCTCATTTTAAACCAGTCTTTTTGTGTCTTTCATGAAACAGCACGGATCTGAATGAGAAATCACCCCAGCTGATGGACAAATGCAAACAGCTGCAGGATGGCTTTGAGTCCCTGTCTGAAAAAATGAAGCAGTAAGTTCCTCTCTGATTTCAGTTTAAAATAACTGCCGTTTCCCACGCCTGTGAGGCCACGGAGGAAGCTGGGCCGTGTACACCTTTGTGCTTGACCGCGGGGTCTGGGAAAGTTCCGGAGTAGGGGGCACGGGCCAGGCCAGCGTGGGCTCCGTCCCCTGCCCCTGGACCCACACTCACCATGATGATTTATGGGACACTTATGGCCTTTGATAAGCGTTCAGGACACTATCCTAGAAAAATGCACACTTGTATGCATTTCACATACAGCTTCAAAAAGGTAATGGATTCCCTCAGTCCCACTGCACACACCCTGCCTCCCCGCCACCCCCCTCACCCCCTGCTGAGGACCTGGGCTGACCGGGCATCACCTTCCAGCCTGGGGAAGGGACTCCCCAAGCTCTGGAGGAACTACAGGTGCGGAAGTACTGATGGAAACAGCTGAGGGCACTTGGCAGGGGCAGGACCCCAGGCTGGGGGCCTGGGGGCTGGGGTGCTGGGGAACTGGGGGGTTGGGACAGGGACAGGGGCAGGGTCTGCCTGTGACCTCTGGAAGGAAGGAAGCATCTGCCCGGCAGCATTTAAAGATCATCCAGGCTGAGAGTGTAGCCGATTTCCTGGTGCCCGACTCTCTTTGGCATTTTCTTCTGCTTCTCTCTCTCTAGCACACACATACACACCTGCGCTCTTTTAATTTTAGTAATTGTGTTGTGCAAGGAATGAGCTAAAGAAGCTTCCTGTATGCCACCTTCCCTGGGCGTGGAGGTGACCCCGGGGGAAAGGGGCCAAGGTATGACCAGGCACCTCCCTCCCGCTGGACTCAGGCTGAGGGGCCTTTGGCGGGATGCAGAGCCCCTGTGCAGGGCGGGTGTGCGCAGGCGTGCATGAAGCCAGACCAGAGGCCGGCCCCTGGGGAAGGTGCGGAGGGACGCCACGTCCCCTCCACATGCTCCTGCCAGGCGGCCCTCAGAGCCCCCGGGACCTCTGCCCTCATTCTGGGCTGAGGGGTGTCCCATGCAGGTGCCGAGCCTGGGTACTCTCAGGACCACTTGATCTGAGCCCTGGCGCAGCTAGGACAGCGCGACGCCAGAAGGACCTGCCTCAGCAAGTCCGACGGGGCCACCCAACCCCAGTGTCAGCAGGGCCACGGCGCAGGGATGCCCACCAAGGGTCCTTAAATTCCAGCTGGTGGGCAGTGCGAGGCCATGATGAGGCCGGTCCTGAGGCCCCTCAGGGCGAGCCGGGGGTCTGTACCTTCCCCTGTCTGCACCTCCCCACCTCCCGGCATCCTTGCTGCTGCCGTACGAGGCCGACCCTCATCGTGTGATGGCCCGGGCCCCCTTTGCCTCCACGCCCAAGCGCCCCCCTCCTTTAAACCCCTCTGTAACCTGGCTAAATATTCATTTCTTCATCCACCTTTCAAATCTCTCAGCTTTCTCTGTGCCACTTTGCTCAGCCTCTGTGGGCCTATCCCGTACTTTCATGGTCTCCTCCAACAGGGCACTGAGGAGAGAAGTCTGTAGTGAAGACCAGCTCTGGCAGGGTAAGCGCTCATTTTCCCTCTGCTCAACGAGGCTGTGACCTTTGCTAGTCCTTGCTGTGACCCAGGGTAGGCTGCCAACTTCTGTGCCACTTGCTGTGATGCAAAAACAAAGTGGGAAGAGCCGTCCTCTCCCTGCAAGGAGTGTGGCTTACCCCGGAGGCCGTGGGGGACCTTGGCTGCCCAGGCTGGGGCGTGGCCCCACCCGAAGCGGGGGCTGCCAGGTCACCCAGAGTCTGGGCTGACAGTGGGCTGGGGGACGTGGGGACCGCCCCCGGGAGAGGGTGTGGCATCCGGGGCCGAGGCACTGCTGCTGGCACCCGGCCACCCTCCTGCCCCTACCACTTGCGGGCTCAGCCTTTGAGACTGTGAGCGCTGCTGAGCAGCCGTGGCACCCGGCGGTCAGCTGCCGGGGCTCGGCCTGTTAGAAATGCACAGCAACGGGAAGGAATTGTCACCAAACCTCCTGCTCTGGGTTTTACATTTAGTTTTCAACCATGTGATGCTTTCTTGTGCTTGTGCATTTCCAGTAGGGCTGTCCCAAATGGGAACCTAGAACCTACCCCTTTCTGCTGGGCGGCCCATGACGAGAGAAGGAGGCAGTCCTGGACTCACCGGGAGGTGCTTGGACACTGAGCAGGCCCTGCAGGCTGGGGGCCACCAGGGGCCAGGCTTGGGGCGCCTTGGTAACCCCAGCAGAGGCCTTGGGCTTCCGGGGCAGCCCACTGGCTCGCCCTGTGGGGCTCGCTGGGCATCTGGATTTCACCTGCACTATTCCCCAGGCACAGCGGCCAAGCCCCTTACCTGCCACGCCCACCCACTGGCGTGGACCCCTCCCTGCTGGCCCCTCTGCGGACGCCACACAGGAGGCTGACCACACTGACTGGGTCCTGGGACCGGCCTCCGCTGCCTGGGGTTTGACCCCGTGGAGCACCAGCAGCTCAGAGTCAGAGAAGTGGGGGGGGCCAGGACCTCAGTCCCCAGGCCCCCCGACTGCAGCAGCTGCCCAAGGACCCCCTAAGGACCCCCAGCACCAGCAGGGCTGTCTCACAGTGGCCCCTCCCCACAGACTTGTTTGGGCCCAAACCCCTGGTTCCTAAATGGGACCTTATCCGGAAACGGGTCTTTGAAGCTGTGATCAGTATGAGGAGATCATTGTGATTGCAGGCGCGTCTTAACCTAGTAGGACAGTGTCCTTAGAGGGAGAGGGGTCTGGGGTATGGCCCAGGGGACACGCAGCAGGAGGGACAGGGGATCAGGGACTGGGGTTGGGGGGCCCGTGGGAGGACTCCCTTGTAGGAGAGGTGACCTCGGTTGGGGCAGGGATTGGAGGGCGCACCTGCCATCCTGGGGTCACCGACCTCTGAGCCAGAGGAGCCGGGAGGGAGCCCCCAGGCATCCAGGTCGTGGCGCTGTGCCGCTCGTGTTCAGACGTGCAGCCTCCGGAACAGGTGAGAGCCGGTTCCCTTTGAGGGAGGCTGCCCTGGTATCGGGGACAGCAGTGCCCGGTCAGCAGCTGTCCACAGCCCTGGACGTTGGCACTGAGGTTCCCTCCGCCCCACCCCGACCTCCAAGCATCCCTCAGCTCCCTCCTTGTGACTCGTGTAGGGCTGTTCCCGGCCCATCACTGGCGAGTTACCAGCTTGAGCTGACCCCTCACAAAGGCTTCTCTGCACCCACAATAGCGTCCCTGAATTTCGGGGTGGTCTAAAGTTGCCATGAGGTGGGAGGGACAGCCTACCCGTTTGATCACATTGGAGCTGGCATTTGGCATGTTATTTGGGAGGGTGTATCTTGGGGGTCTGGGAAGCTTCTCCCGAAGGCCTTGACTCCAGGACCCCTCGTGCGGCAGTGGGGCAGGGGCACAGGGAGGCCCTGGCCTCTCAGCCTCTTCTACACTGACCCACCACCTGCTGGCCAGGAAGCCCGTGCATGGCACTCACCACCCACTCCCCCTGCTTCCCCTCGACTCATGGCTGATGCAGGCCCTTTCCTCAGCTGTTCTTTAGGGATGCCAGTCCCTTATGTACACGATTTCTGGCTCTCCTATGCAATAGCCTGCACTGGCTCTCCATTCGGCAAAGGTCTAGAGGGGCGGGCAGTCACTGCCTGTGGTCATGCTAGTGTTACTTTGCATGTCAGAGAGTAATTGTTCCAGCTACACTGTCTGTGGTCAGGATTGTGTCCCGTGTCCGCCATTACAGAGGGACGTGCACTCTCAGGAAAGCCATTCTGGGGAATTTCATTTTCTTAGAAATAATCACTTAGCCCTATTTTAGTCATAGTCTATTAAAGGCTGAGAATTTTCTCTCTTTCAGCCAATGTGTCTCTTTTAGTTTGCTGAGACGGAATTTAGGAAGATGGAGCTATAGGGGGCGGGAAACGAGCTCTTTTTCTCCACTGGCCTTGATTGTGCATTTGAATAAAGGGGCATCGGACGGTCGCCAGGAGAAGGTCAGGCGGGCAGGGGTCACACCCCACGATTCTTCGCTCTCCGTTTGGACTGGGGGCTCCAGGGCGGGCAGGGGCGGCTTCTTCTCCCCAGCCCTGCCCCGCCGCATGTCCCAGGGCACAGGGCACTGCCGCAGACAGGGCTGTCTCTGATAGCTGGGGCCTCCGAGGCTCGGACAGGGCGCGAGCCTTCTCCCCTGGCTTTTCTGCCCTGAGACTGGTCTCCTCCTTCTCCATGTTCCGGGTGAGAGGGAGGGCGCCGATGTGCTTCAGTCTGCCCAGTTCGGTTCTCCCGGAACGCCGTGTCTTCACACCGATATGTGAATTCCCTCTCGCAGCATGCGGGCATCCCTTCCTGGTGGGGCTGCTCCCAGGTCGCCGCCCTCAGGGTTTTGGCTCAGGGGCTTTGGATCCTCGGTCCACATGCAGCTGTCCCCCGCGGGTCGTCCTGCTGCCGGAGGGAAGAGGGTCAAGGCAGCAGCGAGCACCGGGCCTGAAGCTGCCACCCCTGCTGCACTGGCTGCAGCTGCCCCAGCTGGGGTGCAGGTGCCTGGCCGGCCGCTGCTTCAGCCCAGCCCCCACGGAGTCCCAGAGTGGTCACCACACCACGTGCCAGAGCGTGTCCCGCTGCCCACCTGTCCTCGGTGATCCCTCTGCTAGCATCCCCCTTCCTTCCAAGTCCCCAGCCCTCCGGGGACACGGCGAGGGGTGAGCCACTGGAAGCCCATCTCCAGGGAAAGGCGTCTTCTCAGGAGCACAGCACGCCCTGCCCTGGACTCCACAGCTACTCGGGCAGGGAAGGCTCACATGCCTTCATTTGCTGAGTAAGATGCAAATGCTCAGAATTAAGAGTTTGAATGGCTGCCTCGCTTAGGCTGAGTGTGGTTTGAACCATGCTTGTGGCCCATTTCAAATTATGGAGAAAACGTCATTTTCTAGAAGGTGCTTTGTTACTGGGACCTCATAAAGATTCTAGTGCAGAGGCACCGCTTTGCAGGGTGGAGGGAATGTGAGTTGAGGACGAGCCCGGGTGTCCCCCACTATTTGTTATCCTGGAGAGCACAGTGTGCCCGGAACTGCTTCTTGAGGAGAGGAGGCTTAAACTAGGATGCATCAGACCCCACCTAGCCTGGCTGTGAGCTCCTCACTGCACAAGCTGCAAGCAGAGCAAAGATTGCTGCATTTCAAGTTGTCTGTCAGGAAAAGACTTTCAGTCATGTATGTGAACTTCACGCGGTAGAGATAGATGACTTGTTACTCGGGTCAAGTCTCTGGGCTTCCCTTGCCCTTTAGAGGGATGCACACACACACACGGTTTGTCTGTTACCTGGCCTTTGGGTGGCCTCTTCTGATCAGCTTTACAGGCTACAAATTCCAGCCCTCCTTCCTTTCATGCGCCTAGAGGAATAAGTCAGAAAAGAAGGTGACACATGCTAGGGGCATTCTTTTTTTTTTAATACAGTTTTTTTGAGATATTCTCACACACCACACAAACCATCTGAAGTACACAATCCCTGGCTCACAGTGTCATCGCATAGTTGTGCATACATCCCCGTGATCAATTTTGGAACATTTTCGTTACTCCAGAAAGGAAATAAAAATAAGAAATAAAACTCAAGTCCTCCCATGCCCCTTATTCCTCCCCCCCAGACCCATTGATCCCTAGTATTGGTGTGGTACATTTGTTAACTGTTAATGAAAGAATATTAAAATATTACTGTTAACCATAGCCCATAGTTTGCAATAGGTACATTTTCCCCCATGTATCCATCTATTATTTTTTAACATTTGTTCTCTCTATTATTTATTTTTTTTTAATCCATATGTTTTACTCATCTGTCCATACCATAGATAAAAGGAGCATCAGACACAAGGTTTTCACAATCACACAATCACATTGTGAAAGCTATATCATTATACAATCACCTTCAAGAAACACGGCTACTGGAATACGTGGCTCTGCAGTTTCAGACACTGCCCTCTAGCCTCTCTAATACACCTTAACTAAAA
>PVIY010032725.1:0-28737 GCA_004026745.1 Myrmecophaga tridactyla
AATTGTTAGAAAAGGCATTCTTTCACTTTTCCCCTCACGGCTTAACATGTAGAGAGAAGGGACCAAATCTTGTATTTCTTTTACATTTCTTGTGGCATCTCAAGTAGGGCTCTCACTTTGGATAGACTGGGTAGAAAAATCACGTTAGATATACTGACAGACCCTGTAGTTTTATAGCTGGAGTTAAGACTCCTCAGATGACCCAGCACATCCCCACACACTGAGCAAAAATTGCACCCCTCATTCAGATGTTCCTGGCATCCTATAACTTGCTCAAAGCCAGATTTATTGCTCTCACTCTCATCTTCTCTAAGCCTCACTTAAAAGCTACCACTTGGCAGAAGATCAAGTCAGAAGTGCAGGATAGCAGGTGATGGCGAGGGTAGGAGCGGGTGGGGAGGGCAGGGTGGAGCAAATAATTGAAGCTACCAGAACTACCAGCTTAATATTTAACCTAACTGGTAATTTGCTGTGACAATTATGCCACCAACAGAACACGACGACTAAGCACGAATGTCGCTCTCTAATTAAGAGGGCTCTGCTTTATCTAGTCACCCGCACTTTAATAACACACACAAAATGAGACTTGGCTCCAGGAGCTAAAGGTTCTATTAGGAGGCACGTGTGGAATACGGCTACGGCACGCACGTGCATCTGGGAGTGAGGCTGCCCAGGGAAGCCTGCCCACCACCTTCCACTCTCCCGCAGATGCAGAAGGCAGAGCGCGGCTGCAGTTCAGGCCCTCTCACAACACAGAGCGGGACTGACCGACAGGCATCTTCCCCGAAAGCCCGCACGTGCCTCTACTGCAAATCCACATGCTTTCCCACAGCTATTTTCTGACCAGGAAGGCTTAGTGTAGGTTTGATCCCTAAAGAATAACTTTAATAAGGATTTTCATAAGAACAAAAGTCTACACAAGGAAATCTTCCTCTTAGTTTAAAGATGGAGAGCAAGATGGGAACGGGGACACACACACACGCCCTAACCTCTGGTTGAAAGGGCTCCAGTATGATACCAAAGGATATTATTAAAATCATAGCTATAAAGAAGGATGTTGCCGTCTCCTAAATTGACTGCTAGATTCATGAAACGTGGCTAAGCAAGACAAACCGTTTTTTGCTTAATTAGCAGCTCCTTTATGGAAGGTTTGCTGCCTGGAGAGAACCCATTAGAGGAAGAGAGCTCATTTACACGGATGCACCTTATAAAGCTATTCAAGTTTTAAATAAATAGTGGGAAGGAAATTGGAGTGATGGGGGGAGGAAGGGTGTTATGGAAGCAGAAAAGCTTCTGCAAAAGACGAGCTTTGCATTACAAGCCTAAGTGCCAAGGAGCTCAGCTTTCCCAGGCAAACACATAAGCCTCTAAAATTTTAGACCAATAGAAGTGACCTCTGTACCATGGCTGACTGAAGATATAAATAAACTTCAACATGAACAGCAGTGTCAACTTTGAGAGGAGATGAGAGTCCAATTGGGGCTTATTTTTAAAAAGTCCCGGTTGTTCCTGATTCTGTTGCAGGGTAGGGTTTTTCACGAGCTCAAAGCTGCTGCTTCCTGCAGCGAGCTCTCCTACTTTGCCAGGCATCAGCCCCTAGGTTATCTAACCATTGAAAGGAAGCTGCACCACACACAAGTTAAATATAGGTTGGGTTATCTGCATTTTACAAGCACCAAGAAAGTTATCTGAAGAAGCTGTCATTTCTAATGACAGCACAAGATTCCAATTACTGCCTGGGAAATACACTAGGGAGCAGATACAATTTTATAAGAATGGCTTCCAATTATTAAAAGTTTACATGATCACTTTTGAATTGAATATAAATATTTTTCACAAGGGAGGTGGGATTACATTTTTCGTGTGGTCTATTATTCAAGGCTGAAAAAAAAGATTCTGTTTTTTTTTTTTGAAAATTATACATTTTGAAATTTACCAACAGCTGAGAAGTAGGGGCTGCAAGGTGTCAGCTATTGAGCCTGGAAAGGCTGAAAGGCTGTAAAAATGGCCGGGTAGTTGGTTCAAAGCGGCAAATACACCCACAAGTTTAATCTTAAGTTACAAACTTTTATGACAAACTCAAGAGTTAGGAATCTGGTAAGTTTGCCTCACACCACCCATGGGCAAACATTGTTCACATAAGGAACCCAATTTCCTTTACCTGCCTTCTCTCCAACCTTCCTGGCATCGGCACAGCTCATCTGTCAGTAATGAATACAGAATGAATGACTATCAAACATAGCACGTGCTCTTCCACGTGGACTGGATAGCCTCTGAACGAAACGAAGGCCACTATTTGCATGATTCTCAAACCATCCAATTCTTTCCTTATGATCCGTCTCCTGAATTTTATTATTTTTTTCTGCATGGGCAGGCACCAGGAATTGAACCCGGGTCTCTGGCATGGCAGGCGAGAACTCTGCCACTGAGCCACCGTGACCTGCCCCTGAATTTTATTTTGATTTGTGTATTATTACTAAGTCCCTAAGTTATATGGTAAGAACCACAAGTCTTATTTTATAACCATTTCAGGTACTCGAGCTTTGCTCCAAATAGATAAGAATTCTTGGAGATAAGGCATTTTAAAATTTCCTAGAAAAGAGACATTGAAATAGGTCAATGAAGACAAGTGACTACCCGCTTTTCTCAATGACAACAAAACTGTCTAAATAAATATAATTAAAAGATTTAAGTCATTAGCCAAAAGCCTTGGATAAAGAATTAGGTTTGATTTAATAACAAGTCAAGAAGCCACTTCTGCCACCCACTGGAAGGAGACAAGAGCGTTTAGACTCCTTCATAACCACAACCCCCATTCATGTGGTAGGTGGGAAGAAACGACCCACAGCTGTGAAGTCTTCCTTTCCCCTCTCCCTACATTAATCTAACTGCTTTTTTGCTCAAGAGGATTTCAGGGCCCACTCAAATTACCTGCCAGTCCTTGATGGCACACAGAATTAGTGGAGGTATCACTGGACTAAAGCAAAGGAAAAACAGACCCTAACAGAAGAAAAGAATTTTCAGTGCCACAAAGCTTATTAATCACAAAGTTTATTATGACAAACCCAGCCAAAGCTGAGTTTGTGATAATAGTTAGGAAAATATAAGCATCCAGCAAAAGTGAATTGGCTCAATAAACTTGCACATCCATATAACCAAATGCCAATTAAAATCATGCACTTTGTTTTTATTAAAATAGAAAAGATGTCTATCCTGGAGTGCTGAGCAAATTTATACACATATACGCACAGAAAAATTAGTCAGCTATTCAAGCGATAACTGGTTAGGGGGATTATGGGTAATTTTTTTTCCTATCTGCATGAAGTTTTTCTGATGAATATAGATTACTTAGATAAGAAATAATCGATAGCCCAAATAGTGCCCTTTCCTTTTTTTTAACAGACATTAATATTTCACATTGACTTAGTAAGTAAAATATCCTCACTCAATAATTAAGTTTTTTCGAAGTAGGTGAAAATAAGGCATCTAAATTCTATTCTTGTTTTATTTTTTTCTTAAAACTCTATTCTTTAAAAAACAGATGATTTCCTGAAGTATTTTTAAAAGCCAGAACTCTAATAAGAGCACAAGACTAAGCTAACAGAGCACATAAAAAGGTGGGAAGGGGGTGGCCCTTTGAGATAAGGAAACAATAAGTCAACTAGGAGCAGCAGCCTAACAAGTGAAAAGAAGGGAAGGAGACTCAACAACCGGTTTCATTTTTCTATAAATAAAACTTTGGGAGGCATATTGCCAAAGAAACACAAGTCAATATAGACCTTTATATACTGGCCTGCCAAGCTTCACTTCTAGACAGTATATTAATTATGTAGTCAATCACCATGGGTTTCATTAGAGTATTAAATACCACGATCAATATTATTTATACTTTTTGAAGCCAGGCCACTCAAGGAGAAAAAGTGGGGGAGGGGGAGATCTTTGACCCTGCAGTTCAGAACGTCAGAACAGCACACCAGAGATTAGCAGGACTTTAATGGAAAGTATAAAGCATTGAAAATATGGACAGAAATCAGATCATTACCCTTCTGTTTTTTACCCTGCCTCTTTCACAATGAGACTGGAGGGAATTCAAGAACCATTTAAAATAAGGGCGAAATTATTAGATTTTTTTCCTAATTGCTTACTGCTGATGCCATTGTGTGCACAAAGCAAACCGATCTCTAAGTGAAAGATGAGAAATGGAACATGAACAGCCTCTCGATGTAAACTATATCCATAAGAATTCTGAGAACTGTGGGCCAGAATCTATTTAGGCAATCCTCGGGGACCTAAATTTCTTAAAAGCATAATGATGGAGCCAATTTCAGATGCTCTGCTACTGGTGATCTGATTTTCAGTAGGGAAATCTGTTAAACAGCCTCCCTAGAGGAAGCACCCCACCCCCCAGCCCAAGACTCCCCCAGGATTTCTAAGCACCTCCATGTAAATGTGCTGGTTTTGTCACACTGGTCATTGAGAGAGAGCGGTGACTGGTACAGGGTTCTCTAGACACGTCACGGCAACCCTCTCCACATGCTGGAGAGAAGAGTGAATGCTAGTGGTAGATATAAAAGACTGGTTACTGGACTGAAAGCTAGATTACCACTTCCAACCCACAATTTCTCAATCCAGAGTAGAGTTAAAGACTGTAATTTTCTAGTCAATGCTTTACAGACGAGGTCAGAGAGAGAAGAGCTTTCATAAAATTGTGAGGCCTCAGTCTCATGAGAATGAAGTGTGTTTTGGTTTGCTCAAGCTGCCGGAATGCAATATACCAGAAATGGGTTGGCTTTTTTAATGGGGATTTATTTGGTCACAAATTTATAGTTCTAAGGCCATGAAAATGTCCAAATTAAGGCATCAACAGGATGATACCTTCTCTGAGGAAAGGCTGCTGGTGTCTGGGCTTCCTCTGTCACACGGGAAGGCACGTGGTGATGTCTGCTGGTCCTTCTCTCCTGGGTTCTGTTTTCGATGGCTCTCTCCCAACTTCTCTGCATTTTATCCCTCTTACTGTCATAAAGGACTCCAGGAGAGGGTTTAAGACTCATCCTGAAAGGGCTGAGTCACACTCAATTGAAGCAGAAGTTCCCACCCACCATAGGTCTTCCCTCACAGGGATGCATTAAAAGAACATGGCCTTTTCTGGGATACATAACTCCAAACCAGCACTAAGTGCAACATGGCTGTCATGCTTTGAGACCAGAGAAGGTAAGAAGGAATGCATCTAAACAATAACAGGCCCGAGGAAAAGGTCCTCAGGAGCCATCCAGTATAGCTCCTCCCAAAAGAAGACAGTCAAGGATGAAACAGACAGGATACCATCATTCTGTAACTCCACAAAGTAGGCTGCATTTGCACAGATTACAAAAACCCTACAGCTAGCTGCAAGCTGGGACTACAACACTGCCTGGATATTTGGAAACACGTGCGGCAAACGCCAAGCCAAGAGTTGCAGCAACTGGATAGATAATTAATATAATTAGGGACACACCGAGCAGGCATGCTCTTGCTGACTAAAAAGCCCAGAAGCATAATGACTATTTTCTTACTGGCTCACTGTCTGTACACATTTCAAAGCCTGGTTGGTGTTACACCACTGTGTAAACATCAATAAAATCCCAAAGTACCAGATTATCAGCTTTCTTGGGCACAACGGCTTTTCGTTGTTAGTGTTTTCCTTCTTTTAAAGATGCATTTCAGGGTTGCAAACATGAGGAAGAATCATTGCCATGCCTTGGACTCATCTTTGAGTCTGTAATGAGTTAACATCTCCCCCAAGTGAACATTGATTATGAAGGCTAATTAATCGTTTTCCAGTTACAAGAACCCTCTGCATTTGCATTCAAAGAAAGCAGGATTCACAAGCAGAGAATATTCTGTTTATTAAAATAAAGCAAAGGAAACAAAGGGCTCCTCTCTTCAAAATCTTTTCTATTTAACACAGCTTTAATCAAGAAATGAAACATACAAATGTAAGAAATATGTACAGGTAGAAAGTGTGCATTCAACAACCAAGAATACAATATTAATTGAAGAAAAAACTAAAGCAATGCTTTGTAGTTGCCTGAATTTCCCTAGGGAACAGGAAGTCAATGCTTATCAGCCTTCCTCAGAAGAGACAATTTTGATTAATATCAGACCTATCTGACTCAGTCTATTAAACCCTAAAGGAAGGATATTCTTCAGATATAAAAGTTATGCCTTTGATTAAGAATTCTACCATACTGCCATTCCAAGCATTAATAACTATGTGGCACTTCTAGAAAGAAAGAGACTTTGAATTCTAGGAAGACACACTTAGTAAAATACCCAGGTTCAGTTCTGTAACCACATCTCCTCAGCTCTCTGCGTCCCCAGGAAGGAACCCAAGATGCAACACCACTGCAGAAGGAACACACCAGTTACATAATTTATTTCACTGTCTGCAATTTAGGGTCAATTACTTGGACATAATTCCTGCTTAAAGATGATGAAATATTTATAAAATTGACAAAAGCCTGAACAGAGAAGGAGTAATTGGTACTACATGACCTGCTGGTTGACCCCTTAGGTCTGACACACACGGGTGAAGTCCGCAGACACGGGAGCATATTTTCCTTTTGCTTCTCAGTAGGTTTCAAGATACAGATAAGAGGAAACTGCTTAGTCCCCAGTAAAGAGCCTTAATGCATTGTGAAGCTAATGTGGAATTGTTACATGGAGGGCAGGGGGTAGGGATGTGGGGAGAGAATCATTTTCATTTCAGCTCTTTATTTTCAAACTTCCGCACAATCAGCACTGCTTTTCCCACATTACAGGGTGGCATTTCTCCTGATGGCGGTGATCAGCCTCCTGCCATATTCTCTGTAGTCCACAGGTTTCACATCCACCACAGAGGCCTTAATTCGAGACTCATCCTTGAAAAGAGAAACACAGTTTGTGAATGACTGGAAAGCGTGTGGCATGCAAGAGTGGTGATAATGCCCTTTGCTTCAATGGCTTCAATGATCCCAGCAGGGAGAAACACAGAGACATGCAGGACTCTGTTAAAGAATCCAACTTTAGTATTTAATTCCAATAAAGAAGAAATTCTTCAAGTTCAGAATTTGTGGGGCTGGGAGAGTGGACAGAAATGTTCCTTTAACACATGCCCTTTTCTTCCTTTCCTCATGCTTCCAAACACTATAATGGGACAGATTTCAGAGGGCTTATTTAGTTCAACTGATCTTCATTAAAGGAGGAGGTAAGGACCCAGAGAGAATAAATGACCCTCCCCATGCCACACAGCTAGTTCTGAAAGCTGAGCTTTCATTTCAAGAAAAGCTGAGTGTGGCGTAAAAGAAAAAGTACTCAAGGCAGAGAAGACCTGGTTTAGGTCCCACTTCAGCTCTGGAGAGTAGTAGTCCTCGCTGCACATTATCTTCCCTGTCCATACCCTGAGGGGACTGAATATCCCTCTAAATTCCTCCCTGATCCAGCCCATTCCCTGAAACTGTATTACGCTGATATCTGATTTCATCTCATTTAAGGCTCATAACAACAAACGCATTTATTAACAGGTATTAAGGTCAAGGTCCAATAATGAAACAGACTGGGTAAACGCTGCAGTGAGGAGGAGTAGGTAGTTTCAGAATTCCCCACTCCTCATTTATTTACATCCAGGGGATTACACGGTGCCATGAGAGGCAGAAAGGAGTGTCCAGAAAGGTCACATATTTAGCTAAAGGTTCTGCCACCTAAGTGTGCTCAGTGATCACTGCACATGGTGACATTTCTAAAGCAAAGCTTGGTTCAGTGGTAGAATGCTCACCTGTCATGCAGGAGACCCAGGTTTGAGCCCCAGCCCATGCACCACCCCCTTTTCCCCAACTGGGAAAGAAAAAAAAAAGTGAAGGGGGAAAAAAAAAAAACCAAAGCATGGGAGACGGACTGCCTGGCTTGAAATCTTAGTTCTGCCCCTTGCTAGTATGTGACTTTAGGCAGAGTGACTTAGTCTCTGTGAATCTAAATCTCACTAGTAGAATGGGGATAAAGGCAGCTCCTATAAAGACCACATGAGACAATACATGCGCAGTAAAGGTCTTAGAACAATCTCTAACAGCTCACTAAATGCTGTTCTATTGTGGCTATACTTTGTCGGCAATTTAATCCTGACCACCTGTGGACTTTGCTTTGATAAGCTGATTTTAGAATCGGACTCTTGTGGAAGATGTGAATCCATTAAACACATTATTATTTTTGTCATTATACAGACAAATAAATAAATAACCAAACAGACAACTAACTAACTAACTAACTAACTAAATAAGTTGTTAAACGGAAAAAGCCATATAGCATTTTCCCCCAAGACGTCTCACACTGGACAAGACACCAAACCACTCTAAGTCTTGAATCCCTTAGAACAGGGATAGTAACAGTCCCTCAGTGTTGGGGACATTCCACGAGTAATGACCACAGGAGCTCAGCACTGGGTCTGGTGCACACTTAGCAAACAACTGCAGCAATTACTATGGCCATGTTGGTGGGCAAGAAACAGCAGCTGCCCCCTGCCAGCTCTCTGCACCTCGAGTGAGGGTACTTACATTGTAGGTTTCTAGTTTGACCCTGATCTTGAATGTGAAAGATCGAAAGTTGGCATTCTGGAAAACTTCCTCAAAAGCCTGCTCATTCTGCAAAACAAAGCAAAACAAAAAAGGAAACTACTGGACCATCTGAAAATATAAGACTTTTGGAAAGACTGAGAAAAATCTCTCTTAGAGAAAATTATTACCCTCAGTGGTTTGCAATTACTTAGGAATGACACATCTATGGGTGACATTTCATTATATAAAACCGTATAAGCAGAACTTTATTAAAATTGAAACATTCGTAAGAAACACATTTCTAGATTTCAAAAACTTGAGACTGATTAGATCTGGGGGGCCCAGCATTTTCATGATGAATTAAGAAGTGAGGGGAAAAAACATTCAGAAAAAGTTCAAGTTGTCAAAACTACATTATTTCCGTCGGTCATTGTATTCATGGTTACTGACCAGTGAAAAGGCAGAGAAGATACAGGAAGGGAGGAAAGGTTAGGTAAAGTCTAAAAAACAGAGTCCTCTCTCTCTTTCTCTTGCCTATCAAATACTATCTGATTAAACTTATTTATTAAAAAAAAAGTCTGGTAAGCAAAGAGAGATTAGAGAAAGTTATTTTGTATACATTTGTATAAAATAAACTTAAAACTTTATATAAAATTCATAGTTCACATTAGCCAAGTATTACCTTAGCAAACCACATGGAACATGAAAACAGCTTTGTTATGTAGAACTCTTTTTTTGTAAAGGTTACTTTATATATTTAAAAAAGTCCTCTGGACTGTCAGATATGTAAATAAACATGTTAAACCTTCAGAAAATTACACCAGCGTTCATTACTTTTATACGATTATGGAAAGCATGGAGCACACACTCCAAGGATGTCATGGTTCTTGAGGGAAGAATTTCTGTAAGTTTTCATTCATCAGCAGTAAAAACAGTCAAATATAATAAGCCAACAAAAAATCCCGAAACACTGCCTCGAGTCTTAAAATCTAACACAAAAATAGAGGACTAGGCAAAACAGACAAAAAATATCACACTTTGAAATCAATTCCAGTTATTTATATTATAGAGATTGTTGGGACTATTTTCAGAGATCTCAGAGACAAAAAAAAGAGGTGGGGGCAGAATCAAACAGAACCAAGGACAGGAAAGAATAAGAAATACACTCTAATACAAATGGCAAATACTTTTTTTAGTCACTGCTGTCAGCATTGTAATCAATTTGAATGACACAGGAAGAAAATCTATAGGTAGATGCTAATTTTTTCTAAAATTTTAAACGTTGTAGTTTGAAATACTTTCAAACTTACAGGATAGATACAAAAACAACACAAACTCCATACAGAAAGCTCCAAAATACCCCTATCTTCCCAGGTTCACCAATTTTAACATTCTGCCACATTGCCGTATCATTCTATTTATTCATAAATCTGTCAATTGATCTATCGGTCTATCTATAGACTAGATGCTAATTTACTTGACTCTGAAAATACTGCTTATATTGGTCCTCTTTACATGTTTTATCTGAGCAACTAACTTTCCTAAATCTATATAATTAGTAATCTGCTCCCACAATAAATAAACATGTAAAGATGCAAATTTATAAAAATGAGATGAATAAAGTTATCTTATGAAAGAAAGGCATTTCATAAAAATTCCATTTGACTATCTGAAATATCAAGTACCTTATACATGTATTTAAACCATGATTTGACCTAACGTTTCAGGAAGGCATCTGTGAAAAAAGCCATACTTGTACTTCAAGTTATTTCAGAGGATACCTTCCCGATCTCAAGTATTTATCACAGTTGGTGTGCTAATAGTAATAAGAGAAATAAGTGACTTTACTTGTAAAGTACTTTGTTTTTAAAGCACTTATATATATAAGCAACATATATATGTATTACATATATATGTAGCATATATATGTTATTTCATTGCTTCACTGTTAGCACATTTAAAATGGACAAATTCATATAAAATCAGATGAGTTCTCAAATAATCATCAGACTGAAAAACTACGTATAACACACTAAACAAAGCAAAAAACATTAAGCAAAATTGGGTCAGTGTTATAGCATATTATTATAAAACATGTGGCTGACCTTTTCTTTTAATTCCCCAAGATAAGCAGCATTTTGTCCGAGGATAGCCTCTGCAGACTCCTGGAAAGAAGTCACCCACTGATTCTCTTGAAAATCTGCAATATTTATCTAAAAAACACAACTCTGTATTATTTCAGCAAAGATAATAAAAGGAAGATACACTTAGGAGACTGGGAGCTTAACTGTTTCCACTCAAAGTAATTACCAGAGGAAAAAAAAATAACCAAATATGTACTACATTTTTTCCCAAAGAATGTGGAAGGCATCACAGAAAGAAGTTTAAAGTATAAGTCTAGATCACAGCAGGGACACATCATACTATAGATGTGGAACTTCAGGTCTCAGTGGAGACACAGCCCAACTAAACTCTCCTTGAGAAGTATAATACAAGCACCCTGGACTTAGTTTCTCTCCAGCTGCAATGAGTTTTGGGTTAAACATTTTCATCAAGCCTCCAATGAGTCAGGGCAGTCTCTGATTGTACACTCTTGTATGCACACAGGGTTTTTAGTATTATGTGTTAGGATGAAAAATATGATGGCCCAAGAAAAATTAAAAGCACTCACAAATGTAAAGTGACAGTACATTTACCCATTTATACTGGGGATCACACCTAGTTTATGCCTTGCTGTCTTCTTAAGAGAAAGGGCCTCACAGGGCAAGAATCGTAACGATGCAGGCATATGGAAATGCTTTACATGACATAAGTGTGTAGGAAAAGGCTGATGGAAATCGCTCTAAAGCAATTTTTTTCACCTTAGTTCAATGAAATGTTTCTAAGTTCACCAAAAATAAGCTTAAATGTAGAACTTTCCTGCTGATCTATTATTTTAAAGAACAATTAGAATGTAGAAAAGACAGATGGACTCTTACTTTTTTAGTTTAAAAAAAATTTACAAGAGTATTCACTGCAAACATAAAAAACTGGAAAATGCAGGAAAAAAATTAAATAAAAACCAATCAGAAATAACCACTCTAGACAGTCTGGTCTTCTTTCTCTCTGTTTTCTATGTACATAACTCAATATAAATAAATATATGGCATATATAAAACACACCATTTTCTAATTTGCTGTTTCAATTAATATAACCTAGCATTTACTTTTGCCATTTAACAGTTTTCATTAACAATGGTTTTCTAACATTTTAACTGTGGAAACTTTTATCAAATAAACAGCAAATTCTAATGCCTTCATGGTATTCTGTCACATGGAGAGTCAATAAAGGAATTAACCAATCTAATACTAAGGACACTAAGCTTGTATCCAATTTTTCAAAATAAAAAATAGCATAATAGACAATCTTACATAGCGATAGCATCTCTGATTATTTCTTTAGAATTAATTCCCTTCAGGTGTTTACTGTGTCAGAAAAACAAACATTGTTGAGGCTTCTGATGCATTACTGCCAGATTATCTTGTAATATAAGAGTGCCTATTTTCTTGTACCTTCATTATCATTTAGTAGGATCATTAAAAAACAAAACCTTACACCCATCATCTTACATTTTTTTGAAGCAGAAACAATTTTTATAATGCAAAAAGGCTATAATCTCAAACCAGTACAGTCACGTTCCTCTTAAGCCAGCTCTACTAAGGCTTGAGGTACACAATATCCACAAGAAAAATTACTAAATACAGGCATCAGCTGTATAAGTTCAATTTCTGCTCTCCAGAAATACCAGGAGAGTGTCACTGAGGCTGTAATTGTACTACATGTACAACAGACTAAAACCAGCCAGGGTACCTAAATAGTACAAAAAAAAGCTTTTAGTAGAAGAAAACGAGACTGCTGTCCACCTGAGTAAAGATCCCTCACTTCCTTATTTACAGAACAATAAGCTCTTCAAAGCTTACTCATCTGCAGGCTTCCCACCACGAGCTCTCCAGTTTTTGTTGCTGTGTCTGTAGCGTCTCGCATTGTTTTGGGACTCAGTAAACACCACAGCAGTTCTCATCTACCCATTCTACTTACTGACAGGATCATGCGGTACTTGAAATTGGGAAATTCACTGTCACACTTCTCACAGCGGTACAACCCATTCTGTTGATCGATTACTTTCTTATTGCAGTCCTGAGTTGGGCAGGCCTGGTACATACAATTCTCCTTGCGAAGATACACCACTGTCGCCACGCAGCTGAAATAGTCTGCCTTTGGGAGAAAGGAGTGACATGAGATGCAGAGCACCAAGCCTATTCAGGATCAGAATTACAGGCAGCACAAAAGCCAGAAGGTGGCAACTGCATGTACCTGACTCAGAGCCAGAGCAGCAACCCCTGGGGCTTCCTCATGTCTCAGACCAAAAGAGGCCAAACAATAATGCAGACATTTAAAGAGCTTCTTAGGCTAGTCCCCAGGCTAGAAGGCTCTAGAAAAATTAAGTCTTCTAGAACAATACCTAAAAGGTTTCTCTGTACTTCCAGGGTAGGAACAGATTCAAGGTGTGACTTGAAAGTTTGGGTGCAACTAGCTGTCCTCTATGCCTAATGCCAATTTTCAAAACATGTTTTTTTATTGTAAAATATAACATATATACAAAGGAAAGAAAGAAAAAGCAATAATTTTCAAAGCACACTTCAACAAGTAGGTACAGACCAGATCCCAGAGTTTGCCATATGCTACTGTTCCACCATCTCAGACTTTTCCTTCTAGCTGCTCCAAAACACTGAAGGCTAGAAGGAATATTAATATAGTGATTCAGCAGTCACACTGATTTGTTAAATCTTATTTTCTCTAATATATCTCCTCCTTCTCCTCTTATCCCTCTCCCAATCTATAGGAGACTTTACATAATGGCCGATTCTAACTTTTTCCTTTTGAGAAGAGGTGTTGACACTAAAGGCTAGGGGGAGGTAATCAATTGGAATCTTGGAGAGGCTGGTCTGGGTTTCAGGACTTATCTGACCTGGGAACCCTCTGGGAATTACGGGTTCCAGGAAAGCAAACTTAGTGCCTGAAACCCTTATGGCTCCTGTTCTAGACTCCAGAAGTTTGGGTTGTTTAAATGAGCTATCCGACAGGTTGATTTAGATTATGTGTTACAGAAAATCTAGGTTCCAGACATAACAAACCTCTCTGCCTTTGGGCTCACAAGTAGGTGAAGGTCAGGAGCACACCCCATCACCTTCTAACCCTGCATCCTGATTTACCTCAGACCCTGCCAGACTGGCTTCATTTTTAACTCTAACTGAGGCCTGATCTCTTTTTCAGTTACCTTAACTGTTATTATATATAGTTATGCTAACTTTCAGGGCTGTAGCACTCCATTTCTGGGTCTCTGGTGTCACAGACCTATACAAAGTTCCAGGGAAATACCAGCTGACAGACATATAGCTCAGTGTCTCAGAATCTAGAAATATATTTACAATTTCAGACTAAGTGTGGTTGTTGTAAGGGCTACAATCCAGGCTCCAATTTTCTTATAAGTATTTCCTGGAACGAACCTTAGCATACATGTGTTGTTTCTGACTTATTTTGCACAATACATTCTCCCCAAGGTGTGTTGTGTGCCTCTCAAAGTCCTTTGTTTTTGTAGTTTCACCATATTCCCTCATATAAATGTATCACAGTTCGCCATTCTGCTCCTCAGTTATTGTACCCTTCAGCACCCTCAATCCATCGGCCATTATGAATAATGTCCAAAATAAACAAAGCATGTCTTACAGTATCCTCACAACGCAGTATCCTCACTTGGTTGTACAATCAGCAGCACTCTCAACTTTAGACAATTTTCACTGGTCCATAGCAACAAAGAACTGAATGACAGTGTTACCACTTATCACTTGTCCCTCCCCATCAATTAGCTGCCCCTGGTATTGCTGTTGTACTGTTGTCTTCCTGTTAAATATTGTAGGCCTGATTTTTTATCACATACTATCTACCTTTAGACCTAAAAAAGAAAAAGGGTGACAAGAGAACAGGAGAGAGGTTGTTTCTATCACAGTTGACACAGATCTGGCCAATGTTTAATTCTCAAGATACTACATAATGATATTATCAGTTGCTGCTGATGACAATGATGGATAAGAGAATACAGTGAAATGAGAAAGTAAGGTATAAAAACTATCTCGTATACTATGAAAAGACAAAACAGTAGGGGCTGCTCTTATTTGGGAGCATAAAGGAAAAACAGATGATTCAAATAGTGAACTGCTGGGTGTAAGGGTAGTACACTGGTAGAATTCTCGCCTGCCATGTGGGAGTCCGGGTTTGATTTCCAGCTCATGCACTTTCCAAAAACAAACAAAAATTCAACAAATGGTGCTGCAATAACAGGATACTCACATGGAAAAAGAATGAAATGTGACCTTGTCATACAGCATACAAAAAAATACACACACACACACATTGAACTGCTGACAGAATACAGGTTAGGTTAAGATGAGAGGAGGGTCATTAAATACAAACATCAAATGGACAACTGCAACTAAAGTCGAATCCCAGAGCCAGTCTTTGTCAGAGAACAGTGGAGATGATAAGTCTATGGGGGCTAATGTTGCTAAGCCCGTCAAAGCACATATGAAGTCCCTGTCTGATATGTAACCTGATGAATGCTTAATGTGAGCCATAATCGCGAAAAATATCTTCTTGATATGTGAATACTTTGATCTGCAAGAACAATCACAGGAAGGAAAAAGACTTGAAGGCCATTTGCACTGCAATACACAACGTGGTTATCACCACTTTAAGACTGCTCTAAGGATTAAACATTTTTTCTGCCCAGAGACGCCTGAGGGGTGTAGCACAGGACTAGCAGTAAGCAGGCTGCTTCCCTCTGGCAGTGATCCTCGACCCATCATACCATGCTCTGCTCAGAACCCCCGCGAAGAGTCATGGCTCTGAATTAACGTCTGAAGTTGGCATCAGAAATCAGATTTGAAAACTCATCCTTTTAAACACATGCTATCAAGGAAAAAGTTATGCATATAGGATACCTTGTCACCTTGGCCCAGATTCTCTGATTTAACCTCATATAGGGTTTTCCAGTTGGTGTTGCTCCCTCCTACTCCACTCTTTAGATCAGAGATGGAAACACCACCTAAGGCTTGTCCTTCTGAGTCAAACCTGAAAAATAAACAAAGAATAATGACAACTACCATATATACTTCTCTAATGTGCTACTTTCCAGATGGCAACTGTCCACTCCCCACCAAACTTTTATAGGTCACAGTCATATAGGCTGAGGTTGGTGTCCTCCTAGCTGTTTCTTAAGTCTATGGAAGCACGACCTTTCCTTTCATGTCAATTGTTTTGATGCCCCCCAGTGGTCAAGACAGTGCCAAAGCACCACAGAACCTTTTCTTAAATTAGCCTTGCACATCAACACTGGCCAGGGAACCCGAGACCTAAAAATAGTAACTGGAACTGTCAACAACAGAAAGAGCAATAATCTAGAGCTCTGGTACAGTCCTTCGGGCTACTGAAGCTCATTCTCAGTCAGCAGCTGTATTTTTACCATCATGAACACAAGCCAGTATAGAAAGAGACAGTCAACGTATTGTAATAGGTTAGCAAAAATACTTCTATGGTGAAAAAGCTTTTAAGCCTTATATAGAGACCAAAAGATTATATAACCCAAACTAATTTATGAGAAAGCATTATCTAGTTTCTTATGGATTGACCTTCTTAGTGAGATTTTACTTATGCCAATATCCAAATAAAAATTAATTTGTATTAAATTCTTATTAAAATCAATTGCATTTCTTGATCAGCTAATACAAAGAGGGGATAGGGAAAAAATGGCTCAGGAACATACTTGTGGCAGGGTGGAATCGGCCTGAGATGAAAAATATGCCACATGTTCTCCAAAAGCTAACCACATACAGAACGGGCTTCTTAAAAAGAATGGATGCTGCCCTAAGCTGCAGACAACTGCCTTCTCATTCTGTCAGGTAAGCGGCTAAATCTGTCACAGAGGCCCGGCACGGTCCATAAATCTGCTTCACCACCACTGGCTACACGAGTTTACAGTTTTAAAAACTCCAAGGAGATATTTGCCACCAAAGACAGCTCATCAGGAGTCAACAGTGCAAGGAGAGAAGGAGCCCCTCCCACAGTAAAAATTCCACATTGCTACAGCCGAGATCTAAACATCTCAAATCCTTGCCTAGTAGAGGATGTACTCTGAACTTCTCTTCAATCAATGCCAAGTTATTTTATGCTAGCAACAGCAATGTCTTATGTGGACTGGGATCACGGTTATTGACAAGTAAAACATGAGACCTAAAGTGGACATGCAATTAACCTGGGGTCAAGCTCCAGAGACTGAAAGGAAAATCAAGCAATAAGGACAAACCACAGTCCTGGTCACTTGTGGTCAGACTACAACCGGAGCTGCCTTAGGATGAAGTTTCAGCTACAGAAACAGTTGAGTAAATATACATGAGGCCCACACTCAGACTTAAGTGATACGCATACTCTAGTAAATTTTTTGTGGAACTATTCAAATACTAGCACTACTGGTTCACATTAGACTCAAAAGAAAAGTGAAAAGTATGTAATATGAGCTAATTCTTTAGTTACTTAAACCCTAAGCTGACACATCTTCCCCTATAACAAGAGCTATCCCAATTATTTAAGCTCAAGGTAGTTAAACTGTTTTCCCTGACCACATCAATTCTTGCATACTATGTTTCCGTTTGAAGTGCTCTTTTAAGGCAGAGTTTTGATGCCTTAAAAAACTAGATATATTGAGGAGATATTAACAGGCTCTCCTCACCCCTTGAGTGCTTTGGGAACAACAATATAGTGCCAACAAAAGCCCATTGTTTCCCACCACACTTTAGCACACAGTCCAACGAAGACACATTCAAAGACTTGAGAGAATAAGAAAGTGCTTCCTCCTCCCACGCCACAGAAACCCATGCTTTAAACGCAGGGAAAAAAGATGTACTCAGCTAGCAACCCCTTAGAGCAGAGCTGCTAAAGCCTGCCCGCACCCTGTTTTGGTAGGATCGAGGTCAGCATGCAGCACTTCCATTCTGATCGCCTCCTCTTACTCTTCAGGTTTGTCATGGGATTATAAATTTGTCAGTTTAAGGGCTTTAAAGCCATCCTCTCAGAAGGTATAATGCCTCCAAGAAATACAGAAATTGTTCCATTCAGTAACGGAGCCCTCTGCTCAGCAGACAGCTCACATACTGATCGTTAAGAATTGAAAGAACCAGCTTCTTCTAAAGCCCAGGCTCAAATAACCCCTTTGTTTAGCCCCATAAAACCTACCATCCACGAAGCTTATAGGCCTCTGGGATATCAGGATTCACAATGACAGTGCTTGAAGACAGTACAGAGAGACTCCGTCCACCAAAATCAGAGACTCTGGCTCCTTTGATAGCCATCACGGGCTGTCTAGAACCATCAAATCTATCAGCCTGCATGGAAGCAAAAACATCAAACATACACAAACAAGCGTCACTGGCAGGCACATCTGAGGAAGAACATACAGAATGTTTTTATAGAAAACAAGGAAAATAGGGAATAGTAAAGTGGATGCAATAAATGGAACATATATAAGATCGACCTCACACTCAACAGTCTGCTCAGAAATACATCAAAACTAATCTATCACGCCTTTTCTAGAGATGGAGAAAAGAGCATTTCACGAGGAAAAGCTTAAATCAGTTAATCTCACAGAAATAAATCAATAAAGGATTCAAATATTCCCTAGACAGCCCAACCGTTCTCCACCTACATGGTCAAAGCTCCACATCTCACAGGACAGAACAACTGGCTATGGGGCTCTTTAGGTCTCTGCCTTTCTGTCCACCCTCTGAGTGCTCAGTACTTACATCTTCTCCCCAAAGAGTAGCAGTCACCACCTTCCCTGACATGTCCATCAAACAGATATTTCTCTTAGAAACTTCTCTGTTGTTAGATTTCACTATGATTTTATTGGCATCTTCATAACTCTTGCAGATTCCAATTATGTCTAAAGCAGAGGTACAATGTTTTAGCGAGAGATGCTCAAGTCTTCATATGACCAATATGACCAAAGGTTGAATGGCATTCATTTAAGTCTTCCACCTTCCCTATACATTGCAAATGAAACTAATAATCACCCTCTCTTTGTTCCCATATGTGGACTTACCTACAAGTGAGTCTTTGGACTTGTCCTCTAGGTCACCAATCCCAGTGAAATCAAAGTGAAGTGTAGGTAAATGATGACCATCCTCACAGGGCATGACAGACGTCTCATTATTGAAGGTCATCTCATAGTCATTTTTAACAGCTGTGAATTGTTTGTTAGCAATCTTTAAGGTGCCTTTTGAGAAATAATAGACCTGCAAAAAAGAACAAGCCATGCAAGATGGGACAGTCCATCAAAAAAGATATAAAAACCCTTGAAAACCACACAATTCTCCACCAGACAAGAGACCCCTCATCCTCCCTCCACTATTCAACTGTTTCAGTTCTAAAATCACTACCATCATACCTTGTTCACTTCAATAAGGGGAAAGAACTTGTCCACTTGCTCATTGAAAGCAGTAACTCTGATTTCACCCTGCAGAAACATGTGAGGGCCAGTCAGAATCGGGGTGTGCAATACCAGGTTTTATCAGTGAAAAAGTGACACTATGGTCAACATGACAGCTTTAGAGCAGCAGCAGCACAAGCACAAACAGGTTTCATTAGAGGGCTACTAACACTCCCAAAACAGTTTTTTTTAACCTTCTAGCAGTGCTAGCCCCAGTGGAATATGGGCATTTCAACTAGGTGATCCGACAACCAGGCTTTAAATTAGAAACATTAAAAAAAAAAATCCAACAGTGAGCTTAATAGTCTGACAATAAAAACAAAATCATTTTGCATCTTGAGTGATACAACTAAAGCCCACTGGGAAGCGCAAAACCACGATTCACCGGCTTCCTGCACGTATGCCTTAGAAGCAAGGAGTCCCTTCATATTCAGAAGTCATGGGTAACAATGTAATAATAACAAGTCATGTTTTCAAGTTGTTTGTGGTATGATTTTGACTTTTACTTTTTTGACAAAATGCTACAGATAGATAAGAAAAATAAATGGCTAAAATTTTACCCAATTGTTGTGATCAGATGGACAATTTGGTAAAAAAAAAATAGGTTTTAATATTGATTCTGCTTTCATGCATTCAATACATTTGGGTTGTTATTCCATCTTAAAAAGGGGGGGTAAACTCTCTTCTGTTTTTGTAAGGGTTTCAAAGAAATACAAAGCATTCTAAAAAGAATGGTTGAAAAGTACATTTTTGGAATTATAAACAAAATTAATGGACAGATACACAGCTATCAGGATTGTCAAGATTTCACAGCTTGGAAATTATTTCATCATTATGGTTTTGTTTTGCTTAAATAAAGCACATGCAGAGTCTGCACAGTCAGAACCCATTTCCCACAAAACCATTCATTTAGCAAGATGGCTGGTGCATGCCTTCTGCTGTGGCCCACAGACCCACTTTGCTTGTAAGAAGGAATCACATTCTAGGGCTTCAACCATGCCTGCCAGCAAGTCAAACACACATCTCTGGTTTCTCCTGCCTATGAGGCTACTTACACATTTAGAACTAATTTCTACTGCTTGTAAATGCTTTCATTTAAGACCAACAATTTTATTTCACACCTTTAACCCTGTGCCCCCCCACAGCATCAAAAAACGAACAGAGGAAAAATAAAAATGACAACCATGTTTCTCTGGGCCTGTTATTATTTTTCACCTGATAAGCTTGCCCTGAGATTAGCTCTCTTTTTCTCAAAGAGTCGACTACTCCTGTTTCCCCACTTGACAATACTCACACTTTCATCAACCAGTTCTAAGGAGAAAAGCTTTCCTTCCCCTCGGGAATTGCTCCAGGTGCGGATCTGACTTTTATTGGTAACTCGAGCACAAATAGTCCACCTAAAAATCAAACAGGTTATATTCGTCTTTGGAGTCTTACTTGGAAAAGATCTGAAAGCCTCCCCATCATCTTCCTATGGCCTTTCTTATCTTATGTATATTCTATTTTTCAATGTCAGCTGCATTTTAATCCAGCTAATTAAAACCTGAAGATGACATACAGGTTTGACAGTTTACAGAATAAGCAAATAGTAAAACATAGACGGTGATTTAGCATTAACTCATTCTCCTGTCAAATAAGTAAATTTACAAACTTTCTTCCTTCTCCAAAGGCATCACCAAGGCAACAATATTCCCTTAATGAAAGGTTCTAAGTTAGAAAAAGCAAGAATACCAGCAATTATTTCCCACTATGTTCAATTATGGGAATGGATATAACTGGTGTCAAACTTGTGTCTCATTTCTGATGCACAATGAATATGAAAACGATGCTACGGAACATGGTGGAGGTGAGCCACCGAAGGAGAACAGACCCAAACAGTGTGCCCTCAGAGGGACCACTGAGAAGGGAGGCACAGGTTCTGAGAGTCAAGCCTGGTGCCCATCCTCGAAGTAGGCAGGCCAATTAGTTACCTTATCTATAATTTCACAGGAGAAAATATCTTCCCTACCTTACAAAGTACTGAAGAATAAACAAAAACATATCTGAAAGAATTCTGAAAAAATTAAATCACTAATTTCAACTGCTCACATTAATTTTTAATGGGTAAAAAGTCATAAAAGAAATACATGCTAAAGGTATATCAATGTGGTTAAAAGGAAGAGTACAGATTCTGTTAGCCAACTAAATCAGAGTAACAATTTTTAGACTAAAAGTCATCTATTTATATGATATGATGAAATGTATTCTGAATTAGCACAAATACTTATCTTTACTCACAAGATAAACAATCAACTGATTCTTGAAGACCTAAATATTTCCACCCTCAAATTCTTTCAAAATGAATGAAATGCCACTGGCTATGGCAGATTGCTGTTTCTGTCATTCTTTTGGCAGGAGAGTTAAAGGTTACCGCAACTGGTACCCTTCCCCCTCAGAACAACAACAAAAAAGAAACCCATTTTACATGGTGGTAACGTTGAAGTTCAAGGATAAAGAACTCAAAAGTTCATAATAACTTTTTATATCATAAGTACGTCCTGAACTAATCCTATGGAACCACTCACTTGGACTGGTAAGGGGTAAGGCTGGCAATGGGTACCACTTTGGGCTGTGTGGTCACGGGAGTGTTCATGAGACTGGTATTTCCAGCTTTTCCAAATGTCTTTGAGACACCAAAAGACTTAGAAACAGAAGAACCTTTAAAACAAACACAAAGAAAGATAATCCATTTTCTATCTAACTTTTATAACTTTTGCAATATCTCTCAATTACCGGATCGTTAGTACAGAAATGACACAAAATGAGAGGCAAATTTTTTCCTTTATAGAATCAAAGAGATTTAGGGACCCAATTGAGATTGAAGCAGGAGGCTAGAAAAGCAATCTAAAATGAAGACTGGGGACACAGAAGTTCAATATTATATTTGCTGACTTAAGCCTTCAGGTTGAGATAACGGTAAGGAATCCAGACACCACTCTTTCTGACGTCTACTCTGTTAAACTTTATTCATTCATCAATGGGCAAGTTAATGGATCCGAGAAAGAAAACCAACCTTCTTGAATGACGGCAATTATAAGCTGCATAATAAAAAAAGCAAAAGAAGGACTAGGAAGTAAGGGATGTACTGAATGAGCCACCTGAAGTGAAGGAAATATATCACAAATAATATCATCCTAAAATGTTCCTAGAAAAATGCTAGTGCTCAACAGGCGTACAAGATAGAAAAGTCTAGAATGAACTCTATGGGATTGGGCTTAGTTGAAACCAAAGGGAAAGAATCAGTTTTTGGTTCCAGATGTAAGTGGCTACTAAGAATCCTTCTGACTCCTTTAAGTAAGCCTAAGCAGCTGCCCTGCACTTGGAAATAATAGGGAATTAAAGCCTATAAGCAGATGAATTCCTTTACATGCAGTTTCTATAAAGCTTTGACTTCCAAATCAAGAAAATATAATTTAGTTCAATGACAAAATACCTGCTATATGAAAATATTTCTTCAGAACGGAATTTGGTTAAAAATGAAAACCTACCATTTAGTCAGCATTTACTTACTGAGTTTCCACAGAATGTACCACACTATTCTAGCACTTAGTAAAAAATACACATAGACTATTCCAGATCCTAACAGTTTCTATTCTAACTGGGGAATCAACAGTAACTACCCTGAGGTTATGCAAGGAAGCACATGTATGTACATATATAATATACGAATACACAAACACACACACACACACACACACATCCATTTACCCAATTTTTTATGCCAGGAAACTTCCCCTCAGTCTGCATCTAGTTCTTCTTTCATCACCCAGCTGACGTGTATTTAGGGAACACTGACTGCTTTCTAAAAATTAGATGTGAATATAAGCCAAAGATAGATAACTAGAAAAGTAAGTCCATGTGGGTGGATGGGGAGGAATACCACAATATTTGTTAGTTCAGCCAAAGGAAGTAATTTTGGATTATTTCTTGCTTTAGATTATTTGGTCTAGCACCCCCTTTCAACAGTAATGTAATGTGAGAGTTGTGAATATGCAGGTCTTCTTATAAAGGAAGACAGGTAAATGAAAAGTAGACAGGGAATGCAAGGTAGAGAAAGGGATCAAAGACCAATAGGGAAAATGCGTATGTCTTGAACTATTTCACAGAAACATTAGTGACGTCTTAACCTTGCTTTTCTTAGAATCTTAGTATTGAAAAATAGAAAGTAATAGTTGAGGGAAAAAGAGGAGGAGGTGTATGTGAAGCTGTGACAGAAAAAAAGGAGTTTTAAAAATAAACACAACCAAGTTCTACAAATCATAATTTTCAATGGCAACTTCCCAGATCAAGAGATTCCTAAAGCAAAGGCCAGAGAGTAAACAAAATCATTCCATTCGAGCCTCCCAGGACCTGCTACAGAGAAAGTTAAAACAGGAAACTAGCCCTCATCCATGAAACTGACAAGCAGAGCCCATGACTAATGTAAATAATACTCTCTCTTCAGGCAAAGGACAAATACTCAAGAGAATCCAAAATGGGAAACTTTGAGAGAACAAGCTAAATTTAATAAGCTTAATTTAACTGCCTTAATAAAAGGCAAGAATTTAAAAGGAATGTAAATTCAAAGTCAGAGGGTATAAAACCTAAAGGTGTGGGAAACTAATATATAAACTATTAATGAGAAGAATATATCATTCTGATAAAAAAGGAATATTGTTAAGTATCTTTTAAAGACCACCTTTAATCATTTTTTCAATCACATACTTTAAAAGAATCTCAGTTATTCCTTGCAAGAAGCAACTTCTGTCATGAATGGCATTTTGAAAACTCCCTTTAGTCCCAGATTAGATTTCAAAATATTAGTCAAAAACCCGACACATAAAATCAACACATGTGCTCACGTGGCAATCTTACCCGTTCCTGAGCTCCCAATCTGCTGCTGGGGCCTGCTGGCTGGTGGATGGTTTGCTGAGACTGGAGCTGGAATAACGTGCTGCTGCCCATGTCCTGAGGATCAAAAGGGAAATGACATTTTAGTACAAATAATGTGGGTTAGAAGATTTAAAGTTCATTGGAAGAAAATCTGAGAAAATGTAAAATTTTGATAGTGTCAAAGGCTTTCATGGGTCAGAATTCATGCTGGCGCATTCAACTGCATGCAGTGAATTTCCTAAGGGTTCACTTCTTGTTTTCATTACATAAAAGTTGGCTTCATTTACCTTTCACCTGCTTATAATTGATAGCTTTCAGTTTTAATGAGGTTCTCCCCTAAAGCCTTGCCCACTTCTCCCACATGAACCTGCAGTAAAGTCACTAGGCTGAATCTGTGACATTATCATTATTTCCATAGCAACAAATCGATGTCATCAACAGAACTGTGTGTTCACGGCAGGATCTATCAGAAGAAAAAGCTGGGTGGTAAGAAAAATCTAAAAGCAGTTCAATTGTCTCTGAAGTGCTCCTGCTTCAAAGGAAAAGGCGACTTTCAGAAAATTTCTACCCTTTCCTTCCCAAACAAAGCAACCTTATTTTGCAACTGACAGTTGGTAGAAAATAAGAGTTGAAAAAGTCTTAGGTATGTGAAGTGCTAGTGAACTATCACAGCAGGGAGAGATGAGAATGGAGTTCAGAAGCAGGTGTGTCAAGGAAATAGGAAGATTAAAAGGCACTGGAGGGGAAATGAACACATCTCTCAAGCAGAAAATAAGAAATACCAAACAGTAAGAGTATTCATTTGCCCCTCACCCTTTACACAAATGATTATGAAGTTGTAGAATGTTAAAATTGTACAACATACCTAATTAAAAACAATAGATTAATGGAATTTGGTGTTGCTTTTGAATAGCTGCTCATCAAGAGCGTTTGCAGCACACAAATGCAGCTCAAAAAAATTGCCTGGCGAGAAAGGGGGAAAATTCAACTTCCTCATGTGGAGAATTCCTGATATTCTCAAAAGCAGTGGAGATAACCAAAGCAATAGGCTGAGCCCTCAATCTTGGGGTTTGCTCATATGAAACTTATCCCCGCAAAGGATAGGCTAAACCTACTTAAAATAAGGCCTAAGAGTCACCCCCAGAGAACCTCTTTTGTTACTCAGATGTGGCCTCTCTCTCTCCAGCCAACATGACAAGCAAACTCACCGCCCTCCCCCTCTCTGCGTGGGACATGACTCCCAGGGGTGTGGACCTTCCTGGCAATGTGGGACAGAAATCCTAGAATGAGCTGCAACTCAGCACCAAGGGATTGAGAAAACCTTCTCAACCAAAAGGGGGAAGAGCAATACGAGACAAAGTGTCAATGGCTGAGAGATTTCAAACAGTGTCCAGAGGTGTCCAGAGGTTATCCTGGAGGTTGTTCTTACAGATTATACAGACATCCTCTTTTTAGTTGAGGTATAATGGAGAGGCTGGAGAGAACTGCCTGAAAATGTAGAGCTGTGTTCCAGTAGCCATGTTTCTTGAGGATGATTATATAATGATAACAGCTTT
Organism: Myrmecophaga tridactyla; assembly: GCA_004026745.1. Classification (NCBI taxonomy): domain Eukaryota; kingdom Metazoa; phylum Chordata; class Mammalia; order Pilosa; family Myrmecophagidae; genus Myrmecophaga; species Myrmecophaga tridactyla. The sequence goes on from PVIY010032725.1 coordinate 25,609, forward strand.
CGCGATGTGACTGTGTGATTGGGAAAACCTTGTGTCTGATGTTCCTTTTATCTACCTTATGGACAGACGAGTGAAACATATGGGTTAAAAATAAATAAATAATAGGGGGGACAAATGTTAAAAAAAATTTAGCAGATTGAAATGCTATTAATCAATGAAAGGGAAGGGTAAGTGGTATGGTATGCATGAATTTTTTTCTGTTTTCTTTTTATTTCTTTTTCTGAATTGATGCAAATGTTCTAAGAAATGATCATGATGAATATACAACTATGTGATGATATTGTGGGTTATTGATTATATATCAAGAATGGAATCATCATATGGTAAGACTGTTTGTATGTTGTTATATTTTAAAAGTAAATAAATAAATAAAATTGACTGGGGCACTTTAAGAATTAAAATGTAAGCACTGCTGGAAAAATTCCTCATCTGCCACCCTCTCTCTGTCTTCTCCAACCGCTGAGTTTTCCAAGGTCCTAACTCAACTGGGAATCATAAGACACTGATTTAATTTGCGTCTGCCAAAATTATTCTTAACTGGTACAACTTTAAAAGAGAGTTAACTGTGCAATTAGAGTAAAATAAACTTAGCACAAATTAAAAAAGTTAAATGGAGTTGTTTATTCTTTAGTTCTTCCTACGAAGAGAAAAACTGAGATCCTATTTATATAGAAAAAGTAGCCTAGATAGGTGACAATGAAATTTTTGTGTTTTCTTTTTGGCTTCTCGATTATCTCGGAATTGACAAAGTATCATAAGGAAATTGCATGGGAGTATTGCTGTTCTTTGACAATGTGTCATGAAGAAGAACTATGAAATTCTAGAACTTCAACAGTGAACCTTTTTTAAATTAGTAGGGAATAATGAGTTACTTGGTATTAGTATTGAGGCTAAGTGATTGAAAAAAAAAACTATCTTTACCTGCTTCATGAAATACATTCATGAGAATCAAAGATTTAAACATTCAAAAATGGAACCACAAAAAATACACAAATCCCTGCTATATTTCATCCCAGTTCTTCTCATACTTCTACTGTTTCAAAATATTCAAACTGTAAAGTCCTTACCTCAGTGTCAAACTGCTTCTTCAAGTGTCTTGCTGAACAGAATAGGGTCATGGGATTTTGCTGGTCTCATATATTCAATTTTTATCCAAATGTAACTTACCTTACCTATCCTAAAATAAACATTTTTTCATATTTTAACATATGAATTCAACTTAAAATGCTATAATTTATTTCTTTTTTTCTAATTAAAAATTTTTTTTAAAACATAACATACAAACACGAACATTCTTACCATATGATCATTCCATTCTTGGTATATATCCAGTAACTCACAATATCATCACATAGTTGTATATTCATCACCATGATCATTTCTTAGAACATTTGCATCAATTCAGAAAAAGAAATAAAAGAAAAAAGAAAAAAAAGAAAAAAACCCATACAAATCATACCCCATACCTCTCACTGATTGCTAGTATTTCCATCTACCCAATATATTTTAGCCTTTGTTTCCCCTATTTTTTTCTATACCCCTTATTACTCCCTTTCATTGATCACTAGCATTTCAATCTACTAAATTTATTTTAACATTTGTTCCCCCTATTATTTATTTATTTTTAATCCATATGTTTTACTCATCTGTCCATACCGTAGATAAAAGGAACATCAGACACAAGGTTTTCACAATTACATAGTGACATTGCGAAAGCTGTATCATTATACGATCATCTTCAAGCAACAGGGCTACTGGAACACAGCTCTACATTTTCAGGCACTTCCCTCCAACCTCTCCAATATACTTTAACTAAAAAGGTGACACCTATATAATGCGTAAGAAAAACCTTCAGGATAACCTCTTGTCTCCATTTGAAATCTCTCAGCTATTGACACTTTACTTTGTCTCATTTTGCTCCTCCCTCTTTTGGTCAAGGTTTTCTCAATCCCTTGATGCTGAGTCGCAGCTCATTCTAGGATTTCTGTCCCATGTTGCCAGGAAGGGTTTACACCCCCCGGAGTCATGTCCCATGTAGAGAGGGGGAGGGCAGTGAGTTTGCTTGTGTGTTGGCTGAGAGAGAGAGAGAGAGAGGCCACATCTGAACAACAAAAGAGGTTCTCTGCAGGTGACTCTTAGGCATAATTTTAAGTAAGCTTAGCTTATCCTTTGCAGGGATAAGCTTCATAAGAACAAACCTCAAGATTAAGGGCTCAGCCTATTGCTTCGGTTGTACTCACTGCTTTTGAGAATATCAGGAATTCTCCACATGGGGAAGTTGAATTTTCCCCCTTTCTCACCATTCCCCCAAGGGGATCTGGAAATACTTTTTTATTCACTGTTCAAATCACTCTGGGATTTATCAGGGCATCACTCTGGACAAACCTACAAAATCTCATGCCCTACTCAAGGTTCCATGTACTTATGGTGTTCAGTTAACCTGTCCACATAAGTTATATTAGGAAATGCACTAGTCAAAATATAAATTTTGTACCAAATAAACATTTTTGCTTTAGTCTCACACATAAGTTAAAGTTTTAAAATATGAATTACCATCTATTTTCATCATTCTGTAATATTGACATTGCTTTGTTCTTCCTCATGCAAAAACATTTTTTAATTTGTACATTTAGTCACTATCATCGTACATTCTAGGATTCTTAGATTATACCACTCAGTCTTTATCGTCTATCTTTCCTTCTGATTTCATTTGTGCCCCCAGTCCTCCTCCCTCTATCATTCTCACATTCAGCTTCATTCACTGTATTAACATTATTGTATTACAGTTAGGTAGTATTATGCTATCCATTTCTGAATTTTTACAATCAGTCCTGTTGCACAATCCGTATCCCTTCAGCTCCAATTACCCAAAATTTACCCTATTTCTATCTCCTGATGGTCTCTGTTCTTAGCTGAATTACTCTAAGTTCATTCACTAATGTCAGTTCATATCAGTGAGACCATACAGTATTTGTCCTTTAGTTTTTGGCTGGTCTCACTCAGCATAATGTTCTCAAGGTCCATCCATGTTGTTACATACTTCATGAGTTTATTCTGTCTTAAAGCTGCATAATATTCCATCGTATGTATATACCACAGTTTGTTTAGCCACTCGTCTGTTGATGGACA